>JARHVA010001071.1:1575000-1705000 GCA_037957365.1 Torreya grandis | reverse complement strand
TTTTAAAAAACCCTAGAATCTACCTTCTAACCCAAATGTTGATTAACCTTGTTATTTTTGTTGTTCCCAAAATTTGTCACTCCTTTTTGGGACAACACATGAACTATTTTTGGTCCTACAAGCCAAAAAATTGTCTCTTCCCTTCTCAAAAATTGTTCTGGGCATTCAAATTCTTCATTATTCAAGCTTTTTAAGCTAACAGACTCTGCAAGCTCATTTCTATAGACTCTACAGGCTCATTTCTATGAACTCTGTAGGCTTATTTCTATAGACTCTGTAGGCTTATTTCTACTAACTCTACAAATATGTTTCTTCGGACTCTTCAGGTTGGATTATATGGACTCTTTCAAGGCTTGAAAGACTTAGAGAAAACTATGGACTCTACAGGCTAAGTTCTATAGACTCATTTCTACGGACTCAATTCTACAGACTTCACAGGTTGATTTCTACAAACTCTGCAGGAGGGGTTTCTATGAACTCCTTTCTATGGACTAGTTTCTATGGACTCTGCAGGTTCATTTCTATGGACTCTATAGGAAAGAAACAAGCTCTCAACACTTAGGCAATTTCAAGGTTGGTTCAACGCTAAGGTTCAACCAAAATGTTCATCAACAAGCTTCAAACAAAGGATTGAACCATTGAACCATTGAACCCCACTTTCAAAATGTTCAAAGGTTCAGTAGGTTTAAAGGTTCAATGATATTAGCAAGCTTAAAGTGCTAAGCACTTCAGCAAAAGTTCAAAGTTCAATTACTTCAGCAAGTTCAATGGCTTCAAAAGACTTAGTGAAAAGAAGGATTGAACCGTTGAACCTTGAACCAAAATGGTTCAAAGGTTCAATAGGTTCAATGGTTCAAAGGTTCAATAAGTAGTTGGTTTAACGTGGTTGGTTCAAGTGATAAGTGAACACAGGATTGAACCTTTGAACCATTGAACTAAAGTTGGTTCAATCCATTGGTTCAATTGGCCAATTCAAAGGAGTGTCCCAAAGTGAAGAGACCAAGTACCCTTGTGGAGGGTAGCAAACCAAGGTTGAGTGCCCTTGTGGAGGGTAGTGAGCAAAAGTGGACAAAGAAATTTTCTTTGGAAAAATGAACAAGGCAGGAAAAGTTGGAATTCCCTCAGATTTGTTCAAAGTGAAAGATGAGGCAAATTCTTTCAGACAAAAAGTCTGAAGTAATCCTTCAAACTTTTTTTTGAAGGAATCCACCTGAAAGGAAAAGCAAAATCCTGAAAAAAATAGCTAAGGCAATGGAACATTTCCTTCGGATAAAATGTCTAAAGGAATTGAAGCCAAAGGACCCTGAAGAACCTTGAAGGGTAGATACCCTTATGTGGGGCTCTCACCAAGCAAAATGGACCTTTCTCAAGACCTCAAAGGGCAGGTCCCCTTTGGGAAAGATCAAACAAGAAAGCCAAAGGAATTGCCAAGGAGGATGACAAGCCTGAAGACGTCAAGATTAAGCACCATGAACTAGTCATTGGGATCTAGACATTCGGTGACATTCCCAAAGCCACCAAATTTAGGGTAATAAACTAGCCATTGGTGTTCAACTAGTGATGTCCCCAAAACTATCAAATTCATGGCAATGAAATAGCCCTTGATCTTTGAAGGCTTGAATGCAAACCTGAATGTAAAAGGCCAAAATGCCAAAAGGAAGAATAGTGAAGGGAGAGAGCTGAAAGAGCCATCAAAGCTGGGAATTCAGCCCTGAGAGCTCAAATTCCAGGAAAAGACAAAAACTAGGAAGAGAAAAGAGGGAAAAGCTAGAAATATCTACGTAGAAGTTATTCCATTAGGTGGAACAATCCACCAAGTAGATATTTTGGCTTGAAAACACTAAAGGTGTGCCCTATTTATCTCCCTTGGAGTAAAGGTGAGGTGGATAGCTACACAGACATCAGGTGATAGACTAGATGACTCAGGCCCAAGAGAAGACATTTGAGATGAATTGACATGCCATAGTTAAGGCAGCCACCTTGTTCCAGCATGGCCCTCTTTGACTAAACTAAAAATGCTTTCAAAGCATTCAATGCAGCCTAGGCCATTCTATGGAACAAAGCACCAAGCCTTTCTTGGCTACTATATATTGTAATCTATGGTCTTATGCAAGAGGAGATCTTTCCATTATAGAAGCAAAAATTTGCCAAAATTGAGAGGCAATTACTGAGACTTTGAGCTCATATTATTCATCATATTTCTTTGTTTGAATGAGAAAGCAAGTTAATTTTAGACTTTGTGCTGTTATAGCTTGTGTCATTTTAGGAGATTGTTCTTATGTCTATTTCCTGAATGCATTCTTGTCCATTTTATTAAAATAAGTAGAACTAGTGAAAGTAAACAAGAAGGTGTCCTAAAGCCAACTGTGGAGAGACTTTGTGCTGACTATAGTTGCCTTTAGTGTGTTTGTTTGTTTTCTATTTTTGTGTAAAGGACCTTGGGATGACTTTGTGCCCTCATTGTCCTTCATATTTCACTCTTGGGAAGTCGAGGTGGAGACTTTGTGCTACATCTCAGTCTGTTGGTTACTACGCCCTTTGTTACCAGTTACTTGTCATTACCTAAAAGAACTCCTATTATTTCTTGCAAGATCACTTCTGAAAGAAGAGAAGTGCCTTCTATGCTTTCACCAAGATTTTCTCCTTTGTTTGTGAACATCATCTCTGAAAAAAGAGAGATGGAGGTGTTATCCTACCCCTGAGTGTTACTTTCTACTTATATATATAGTATATAGCCTCCTCCTATTTACAGAGAACCTCCCCTTGATGAGAGGAGAGATTTGTCCCCTTTTGATGTGGTAAATCTGCACATCTGGTCGACCAATCTCCCTATGCTATGGTTGAAGAGACCTATTTTTCTCATCAGTTAGCTATTGAAAAAATATTCACCCAATAGTTTTTGGTGACTCTACTAGGGATCGAATGAGCAGTCCCTACCCTTATCCATTATAGACTCTGGTGACTCTAGTCTATGTCTTACCCATTATCATTATAGCCTTACCACTTTCCTCCAACTCCATGCCAACAATTTTTGGTGACTTCGCTAGGGATCGATGATCATTTCTACTCCTTTTCTAGTCTATTCAAATTAAAGCATTTCATATCATTGGGGAACAATGTGAAGTAGGAGAGAACACTGCCAGCTTCATGCTAATAGTTTTGGTGACTCCACTGGGGACATTACATGCAGTCTGAAGCCTCAAGTTTTAGATTGAAGCAGTCCCTATCCTTATCTATTTATATTATATCCATTTCCATTATATAATCTAGTCTACAAACTAGATCCATTGGAGAAGAGCGCGCAGTTTGAAGCCTCAAGCTTCAAGCTGAAGCAAAACTGGTTCTTTCTCATTTTTATTCTACAATCTAAAAAATCCACATTATACCAAAAACTAGAGAGCCCAAGGTGTTGTTAACCCTATTTTTGAGTTGATGTAGCAGGGAAATTTTGATTTGTTCCCTCCCCAACATCAAGTTCAATGATTCAAGGGTGTTCCTCCTACCCCTACTAGGCCACCAACACAAGGCAGAGATTCTTTTATTATTATTACCAGAGCTTTGCCTATACATACTCCACCCAGATTTGTTATCCCCCTTTTTCATAATCAAATCATGGTAGTTCAAGGTCCCTGGGGTAACTCTTTTGGTCCACTCAATCTTAATCCACCTCTTCATGAGCTACCATGAAGTTCAAGGAAGAATTTCCCAAAGTTATTTGGTGATGGGAAAGTTCATCTTGATGAACATATTGCAGCCTTCAGCATAGCCTGTGGCGTGATAAGTGTGGAATTCAAAGACATAGCAGTCAGGCTATTTTTGGAAACACTACAAGGTACTACTGCAAACTAGTTCTACCATCTACAAGCTTGGTTAGTGACTGACTAAGACACTCTTAAAGCTAAATTTGAAGCCAAGTTCAAGCTTGTAGAAGATGTGCATGCCTTGCTGGCCCAACTCACATAGATGAAGAAGGAACCTCATAAACCTATGAGGAATTTCATTGCCAATTTTGACAAGCTGAGGAACTAGATTCTTACCATTGCTCAGCCAATACCTAAGAACCTTAAGTGCTTCTTCATCAATTCACAGCTACCTAAAGTGATTTTCCTATTGAGACAGGCTGGCCACATAGACCTTACTACTGCTCAGGATTTAGCCATTGAGGTGGAAGATGATCTCATCTTGGTGGGAAAGATAAGGAGAGATCCTAACAGAGGTAAATCTTCTTCATCCTCTAAATATCCACCTACAGGCACTATAAATCAAATGGTGCAAAAGATGGCAAATGATTTACTACCCTTGAAAAGAAAAATGGCCCAAGGTATGTCTACTCCTTATCGAGATATGCCAAGGAGGACATTTTAGAATCAGTCATACCAAGGCCATACTGCTAGAAATTAAGGGCAGCCAAATCATCTTCCTCCCCCATAGTGGAACCTTGCCATTGAAGCACCTCCAACCAATTTAGTAGTTAGATGTCTTGAAGTAGAATCAGATTTCTCCTTCCAACCTGAATTGAACCCTAAAGATGACGCTAATATTTTCACAAAAGGAGAAGAAGAATTAGTTGGTGACTGTAACATTAGTTTCCTGAATTACCATGATGAACCCAGAAGTGAAGGTAAATAAGTTGAGGGATCATACACTATTTTCACCTGGTCCTAAAACCAGTCAACCTAGAAAGCTGATAAGGAAAGAATAGAAGAGTGAGCTCAACCTGCAATTTCAATTGCTAAGCGAGGAACCACTCTACACTTCCAGCCAAAGGACCTGATGACTGTTAAAAATGTGAGTACCTCAAAAATGCCTTCACCTCCAAATTCAAAATCATAGACCAGTCCTCCCTCTTCCAAACACCAAAAGGATGAAATCCCATCCTTTGTTCCTAATCCATTTCAAACATTTGACATAATCAACCATATAAAGAAAACTAAGATTCAAATGTCTAAATTTGAATTCCTGCAATCCATCCCTGAGCAGTTGGATAAGTTAGTAGAATGTGTGAGAAATAGAACCATCCCTACAAGACCAATTATTCCAAAGGTGACTCCCACATCCACCTAGAATAATCTTGTCATTACTCCTCTTGTTACTCCCAGAAGAGCTGAACCATTTTTTGTCTCCTTGTTGATAAATGGACACTAGCTGAACAATTGCATCATAGATTCAGGTGCATCTGACAATGTCATGCCTACCAAAGTGGTAGAATATCTTGGTCTCACACTGACCAAGACATTTGGGAGATGTTTCTCCATGGAGAAAAAATAAGTGCCACTACTGGGACAAATCAAAGATGCCCAATTTGCATTTGCAACAATCCTGGACAAGAGAATCAAGATGACAATCTTGGTGGCCGACGTCCCAACCTCATACGGCATTCTTCTTGGGAGAAATTTCTACAAGGATGTTGGTGGAAAATTAAGTATGGACCTATCTAAGGCAAGGATCCCAATCAAAGGCATTATGCAAAGATGGCTTCCTAAGAAGGAGGTAAAATATGTTGTCACTCAGACATCATCACCTAAAGTTCAAATTCTATTTGAGTCTTCAGGTAGGGGTAATTATTTTTTGTCCACAGAGGATGTTCATATTTCTATAGATGAAAGTCTTGTAGCTAGAAATCTAGGAATTGATTCAAATAAGACATCAGAATAATTGGTAGGGTACAGTATAGATGAAAAAAGATCTTCCCTCTCTAATGAAGAAAAATCTAATAGAAGATCAATTTCTGATGATGATTGGATCCTAGAATTTGATGGAAGAAATTCTTCTACTAATGTTAAAGCTAGGATTGTGTTGACATATCCTCAAGGAGATATTTTTCCTTCTTCATACAAGTTACAGTTTAAAAACACCACTGAGTATGAATCTCTATTACTCATGTTGAAGGCAACTCAAGATAAAGGGGTTAAACTCCATGCTAAAGGAGATGCCGAACTAATGGTTTGTCAAGTGAGGAACCTGTGTCAAACCATGAACAAAATATTACACCATTATCATAATCTAGTATGGGACTGCCTTGAAAGTTTTGATGCTTTCAATATTTTTGCAGTGCCTAGAGGGCCTCATAATCATGCAAATTCATTAGATATCTCTGCAACCCTCATGGTTCCTCATAAATAATTTGAAGAGTAGAAGTACACTGTCGAGCTAGTCTTGTGACCAAGTGTGCCTAACAATGCCAATCATTGGCAGGTGTTTGGTGCTAACAATCAAATCATGTGCTAGACTAAACCAAAAGAGAAACAAGCTATGGTAGTGGACCATACTACTGCACGCCAAAGTCAGGAAAATTAACTCTTCACCAAGAGAGTAAGGATTTATGGTTTTCAGATTGGAAACCACATCTTACCATGGAGAAAGAAGAGAGAACCAAAAGGAGTGTACAAAAAATGTGATTCCTGGTGGAAAGTTCCATTTTCCCATCACTAATTCTAGGGAGAAAATGGCTTCTTACTGGTTTATCAAGATGGAATGCCATTTTCACTATCTCATAGTGGGCGGCATTTGAAGTGCTTCAATTCTTGAAGCATCAGATAAGATCATTTGTACATATGTATATTTATATAGTCTTTAGTTATATTTTGTGCTTTTCATTTTCATTTTTGGCACCTTTCTTTTTTGGGTAGCATGACTCTGTAGCCCAATGTCATACTTAAAGGCACTAGAGATTCTGGTTTCTACTCCCCTCAGCTACTTCAAAATTTTAACTAAAGGAAGTTCCCTAATTGGAGCCATTTGTTGTTCCCAAAATCTGTCACTTCTTTTTGGGACAACACATGAACTATTTTTGGTCCTATAGGCCAAAATATTATCTCTTCCCTTCTCAAAAATTATTTTGGGCATTCAAATTCTTCATTATTCAAGCTTTTTTAGCTAACAGACTCCACAGGCTCATTTATATGGACTCTGCAGGCTCATTTCTATAGACTCTATAGGCTTATTTCTATGATCTCTACAGGATTACTTCTATGGAATATGTAGATATGTTTTTATGGACTCTATAGGCTATATTCTACAGACTCTTTCAAGACTCGAAAGACTTAGAGAAAACTATGGACTTTGTAGGCTAAGTTCTACAGACTCATTTCTATGGACTCAGTTCTACAGACTTCACAAGTTGATTTCTACAAACTTTGTAGGAGGGGTTTCTATGAACTCCTATCTATGGACTATTTTCTATGGACTCTATAGGTTCATTTCTATGGACTCTATAGGAAAGAAATAAGCTCTCAACACTTAGGCAATTTTAAGTTTGGTTCAACGCCAAGGTTCAACCAAAAGGTTCATCGGCAAGATTCAAATAAAGGATTGAACCATTGAACCATTGAACCCTACTTCCAAAAGGTTCAAAGGTTCAATGACATTGGAAATCTTAAAGAGCTAAGCACTTTAGTAAAAGTTCAAAGTTCAACTGCTTCAGCAAGTTCAATGGCTTCAAAAGACTTGGCAAAAAGAAGAAGTCTTGAACCATTGAACCGTTGAACCTTGAGCCAAAATGGTTCAAAGGTTAAATAGTTCAATGGTTCAAAGGTTCAATAAGTGGTTGGTTCAACATGGTTGGTTCAAGTGGTCAAGTAAACACAAGATTGAACCGTTGAACCAAAGTTGGTTCAATCGGTCAGTTCAATCAGCCAGTTCAAAGGAGTGCCCCAAAGTGAAGAGACCAAGTGCCCTTATGGAGGGTAGCAAACCAAGGCTGAGTACCCTTGTGGAGGGCAATGAGAAAAAGTGAACAAAGAAATTTTCTTCAAAAAAATGAACAAGGCAAGAAAATTTGGAATTCCTTCAGATTTGTTCAAGGCAAAAGATGAGGTGAATTCTTTTAGACAAAAAGTCTGAAGTAATTCCTTCAGACTTTTGTTTGAAGGAATCCACCTGAAAGGAAAATAAAAAGCTTGGCAAAAATGGCTAAGGCAATGGAACATTTCTTTCAGACAAAATGTTTGAAGGAATTCCTTCAGACATTTTGTCCAAAGGAATTGAAGCCAAAGGACCCCAAAGAACCCTGAAGGGTAGATACCCTTGCAGGGGGCTCTCACCGAGAAAAATGGACCTTTCTCAAGACCCCGAAGGTCAGGTACCCTTCAAGAAGGATCAAACAATAAAGCCAAAGGAATTGCCAATGAGGGTGACAGGCTTGAAGACATCAAGATTAAGCACCATGAACTAGTCATTGGGATCCAGATGTCTGGTGACATTCCTGAAGTTGTCAAATTCAGGGCAATAACCTAGCCATTGGTGTTCAACTAGTGACGTCCCTGAAACTTTCAAATTCATGGCAATGAAATACTCATTAATCTTTGAAGGCTTGAATGCAGACCTAAATGCAAAAGGCCAAAATGCCAAAAAGAAGAACTGTGAAGGGAGAGAGTTGAAAGAGCTAGCAAAGCTAGGAATTCAGCCCTGAGAGCTCAAATGCTAGGAATAGACAAAAACTAGGAAGAGACAAAGAGGGAAAAGCCAAAAATATCTATGTAAAAGTTATTATAGTAGGTGGAAAAGTCCACCAAGTAGATATTTTGGCTTACAAACATTGAAGGCATGGCCTGTTTGTCTCCCTTGGAGTAAAGGTGAGGTGGAAAACTACACAGACATCAAGGGATAGACCAGATAACTCAGGCCTAGGAGAATACATTTGAGATGAATTGACATGCCATAGTTAAGGTAGCCACCCTATTCTAGCATGGCCCTCTTTGACTAAACTAAAAATTTATTTAAAGTATTGAATGCAGCATGGGCCGTTCTATGGAACAAAGTGCCAAGCCTTTCTTGGCTACTATATATTGTAATCTTTGGTCTTATGAAAGAGGGGATCTTTCTATTATATAAGTGAAAATCTACCAAAATTGAGAGGTGATTATTGAGACTTTGAGCTCAGACTATTCATCATATTTCTTTGTTTGAATGAGAAAGCAAGTTACTTTCAGACTTTGTGCTATTATAACTTGTGTCATTTTAGGAGATTGTTCTTATGTCTATTTCCTGAATGCATTCTTGTCCATTTTATTGAAATAAGCATAACTAGTGGAAGTAATCAGGAAGGTGTCCTAAAGCCAACTATGGAGAGACTTTGTGCTAATTATAGTTACCTTTAGTGTGTTTATCTATTTTCTATTTCTATGTAAAGGACCTTGGGATGAATTTGTGCCCTCATTGTCCTTCATATTTCACTCTTGGGTAGTCGAGGTGGAGACTTTGTACTACATCTCAGTCTGTTAGTTACTATGCCCTTTGTTACCAGTTACTTGTCACTACCTGAAAGAACTCCTACTTTTTCCTACAAGATCACTTCTAAAAGAAGAGAAGTGCCTTCAGTGTTTTCACCAAGATTTTCTCCTTTATTTGTGAACATCATCTCTAAAAAAAGAGAGATGGATGGTGTTATCCTACCCCTGAGTGTTACTTTCTACTTATATATATATAGTATTAGCCTCCTATTTATAGGGAACCTCCCCTTGATGAAAGGAGAGATTTGTCCCCTTTTGATGTGGTAAACCTGCACATCTGGCTGACCAATCATCCTATGCTATGGTTGACGAGACCTATTTTGCTCATCAGTTAGCTATTGAAAAAATATTCACCCAAAAATTTGATCCTCTTAAGCTTTCCATTGGGTTATTTCACCCTTGGCCACTATATTTTGATGTGTCAATGTACTTTGTCTCAGCTTCATTATTTTTAATACATCAAACATGTCATAAAAATATTCATCAAGAATTTTAATCATTGTCTTAGGTAATGATAAGGTAGCTTGTGTTTCCAAATTCTCCTTTTCCAAAACAAATTATATATTCTTTGTTTCATACCCCTAATTCCTACTCTGAACTAAGCTGAATGAGCCTCAGCTAGGATTTCTACATCTTCCTTATGGATGGGGGTTCAGCAAGTTGTTGTACTCCAACTAGAGTTAAGCCTACAAATGGATCAAACTTTTGAAAGGTGAATTCTTCAATCCCCACCATGGACTTTATAGTTGTCACTCTCTCTAACATAGTTGTCTTTAGATTCAATTTCACAATGGTAGTTGGTTTAGTGTATTTTGGAGGTTTAGGAGCCTGTATCTGGGTGTTTTTTGAAGCTCCTAAGTCTCCATTTACTTGTTATCTAACCTTACAGTAGCTACTATTCTTCTCCCTTCCTCTTCCTTCATCAAATCCCTTATTCATGGCTTGATATCATCATGTACATCAATATTAATAGTCTTGGTTATGGCCCATGAGTGGTGCTAGATGGGTATTTTTTGCATTTTTTCATAGATGAACCAATCAGGGATGATTGGTCCATGGATGGGGTATTAATCACTAAACAAGTTGACTTAATTCATGGGGTGAGTGAAAGTCAACTTTTGCTTCTTTTATCTAATTAGAACCATTGTCAATTCTACCTTTCTCTTTTTCAATGGTGCCACTGGGACTAGGTCCAAGGCAACTTATTTCCCCTTTTCTTTCTCAACCTCTTTTATTTGGGCTTATGTTTATTTTGCATGTCCCTCCTCTTCATAAAATATATATGCCTTAGTAAGGACTTTGAGGGAATCTTCCACTATTTCATCAGATTCTAAGGAAATCATGTTTAGATACTCAACTGGAGACTCTAGTATTTGAGGTAGGGCTAAGGATGAGGGTCCCTCATAAGGCCTCTCTTCTAAATTTTCCTTGCCATGACCCTATGTAATATATTCTTGGGGTTGTTTCCCTTCCATTTTTGGTTTATCTTGAGGGGGCCTTGAAGGGTCAGGCAATAAATGGTATTTCAGAGGTCCCATCTGCCATATGTCACTTGGTGGCTTCTCATCATTGGTTAATCTATGATCAAGTTTAATGTTATGTCCCTTGAGCCTAACCAATATTTATTCAAATTTTTTTGCTTTGATATATAAGGTGTTATGGGCATTAAGCTAGTACTCATACACTAGCTTGGATAATTTCTTAAATTTCAAATGTGTGGAGACCATGCCATTAGGGTCCCACTACTCTAGCTCATCAAGTTGTAATTTGAAATATTCTCTATGCCTAGCCATAGTTTTACCTCATCCCAATTCTATATAATAGTTCTACCAATAGTAAAATGAAAGGGATAGAGGAGGCATTTCTTCTTGTTCTTGCACACTCTATCTACACCATGAAGAAGTTGGTATGCAATTTATTTCCATACCAGCTTGAAGGGAACATAGATAGGAAACTTGTAAGGTTGAATCAAAATCCCATATAACTATATGTCTCCCATTAGCTCCACATATTTCTTGACTAGAGGGCTTACCCTAGGCATAAGTATCCTTGTGATGCCTTCTACCAAGGTTGGATACATGCAGTCACATATGAATTAGATGTTTTGCCTATATTTGAATATGTGTAGCTTTGAATAGTGATGGGAGACTATGAATCTACCCTTAGGTGACCATTTTTTGATATAGGTGATCTTAGTGAAGGCTAGCAAGGTATCCAATAGATTGGACATCATGAAGAATTATGTACTAGTCTTCTTCTTGATGGCCATGTTTTGATCTTCTAGATAGATGTTGATCATCTCTCCAATTAGGGGAGTTAGCTCTTTCTCTACTATGAAGTAGATGTAGGACACCCAACTCTTATTGACTTAAGTGGTTGAAGGGGATCCTAATATTATATTCAATAGAGTCATGATTACCTTAACCCCCTCTCTAAATTGGGCAACTAAGATATTACCATTAGGGTCTTGAATCACATGGTTCCCTTGGAGCAACCATGGCCTAAGGATGGTTTCCAAGTCATTCTTTCCAGTCCATTTCTTGATGGTGGGCAAGTCTACTTGGGGTCTCCTAAGTTTGTAATATCTTTCAAAGGCTAATTTGGAAATGTATGTAATTATCTTAAAGTTCCTTTCATGAATAATCCAACCTTATTCAATTCTATAGTCTTTAAAAATAGGACCAAGGATGCCAGTATTGTGGATTACCTCGAGTTTGGTAGTAACAAGGTAGAGACTAGCCATTTGAACTGAAACTAGGTCATAGTACCTTCTGATCATGGTGGAAATATTTTTTTCTTCCTTCATGATGGCCTACATCTCTTTAATGGTCCAAAAGAGTTTGGACCAATTCCTATTACCTATGTTCAATGTTGTAGTGTCCAGGTCTGTGTCCTTATAGACCCTCTCTTCATTCTCTATAGATAAATATAACTTTGTCTTGTTCTTATATTATTTCCTCCAAGCCACCATGGCTTCCAAACCTATGAATTACTTGCTTCTATGTTGAAAATGGTATTTAGGTTAATTCTTTTGTGCTTAAATTATAATTGGACTCTTTTCAGCTTGACTGTGATCAATGTAAGTTCAACTTAGGGTATTTTATGTAAGTTTGGGGCTCTCCTAAAGCTTTAATGGCGAAGTATTATTCATACTTAGATTCATTCATGCCTCAAATTTTATTTTGACCTTTACTTTTATACGTTTGCAATTTGAAGCACATAAGATCTTTATTTTTGACATTTTGTGTTTGTGTGGTACTTATTTGATATCTACCTCTGAACCTTTTGTGTCTTTTTTCATAAATGACTTCAAAGCACTAGCCATTATTATTTAAATTTTCCTTTTTATTTTCGCCATTGGATCATTGTATATGTGTCAACACAGGTTGTTGATCATGATCTAGGATTTCATATATCATTGGCCATCTTTACATCGAGCCTCATGGTTGTGCCACTTGGAATATCTATAGGATTTATAAGATATATACATTGTACCAGTCATATATTAAATTCATGTCTACCATGTGTTAAGCCTATGGGATCTTAGATATCTACTAAATAGTTAGTAACTTTACATCATTGGATCATTCGGTCCTAATGAAGCGTAAGTTATTGATCTTATAAGATGCATGAACTTTAATCAGTGGATGGTCATAGAAAGGAACTTAGGCTAAAAATTTTGAAACTAAATTTATTTTGTGTCCATAAACATTCCATAGACTTAGGCTAAAATATTTTATACTAAGTTTTAAATCATGATATCAAATGACCCCTTGAATGATATAAAACATGCCCCTTTATCTAAATAATATATTCAAAGAGCTTAAATTTGATGGCCTCATCGATGTCAATGATGTCCTCACAGATGTCAAATGAAGTTTTTGAAATTTTCAAACTTAATCTCATGAATCTCCTTTAGTTTTGGTGGGCTTAAATTTGATGGTATCATGGACATCAATGACAACCTTACAGATGTCAAATGATGGTCGTGAGAATGTCAATTTTTAAGCTCATCAAGTTCCCATATTTCATAGATCTTGTATTAAATTCACTTTGTATAATCAAGATTTGATGAAGTGAGATCCATCTAACCAATATTTGAGTGAGTTCATGTCATTAGTTTGGGATTCTATTAACATTAAGCTTTGAATTTGGGAGCACCACATGGCAAATTTGTAGGGTTCTCAAGCTTTGACCCTATTAACACTTGTCCTTGATCTTTTTCTAAGTCCTCAAGATGATGACACTTGTCATATTCATAAGAATCTTATGCCCTTTAACATTTCAATATTGTCTTCACTCCGTTGGATCATTTTGGGTGAGTGGCTATGAAGATTTGATTGTGATCCAGGATGCTTGCATGAGATTGGCTTCCTCAAATAATTAAAACCATGAGCTTATTTTTATCCTAAGGTCTGATTGTATTAAAAAATAATTAAGCTCATATTTAATGAAAGGGACCCACTTAACCTTGGGCAATCTCATACCATTGGATCTTTGTGATGCTGTAGGATTGGTCTAAAGGGTGAAGGCTTTAAGATCTTTGGGCTTCTTTTTCTCTATCCAATCGAGTGGGTGATGAAGAAAGATTTTTAAGATCTAAAAAAGGTAAAAGCATTTAGGTTAGGACTTAGGATAAAATAAGAACTTAGGCTAAAGCATTAATACTAAGGTCTCATTCATGTTGATAAACACGAATGGGGCCTTAGAATTAAGACTTTGGGCTATATAGGTAAAAAAGGGGACCATGTTAGAAAAATTAAAAGGACCCTACCAATATAAAATTTAGACTTAGTTGGAAATAAAATAAACAAAAGTGGGAAACTAAAAGGAACCAAGCAAGACTTTTAGGTTAAGGTTTGGTTGTGTTAAGGAATATGAGCAAGCCTTAACATGAAAACTAGGCTTAAGTCTAAAGTAATTTGAAATATTCTTGCTAATTTGCTCCCACCAAATGTAAATTTGAACCAAGGAATTAAGCTAGGGTTTTCTAAAGGAGGGTCTTTAGAACATTAATCCAAGCCTAAATTTTCACAAACCAAAGGCTATTGAAAGCCTGAATAGAGTCAATCTATAAACCCTAAGCATGATCCATCAACAAGAGCTCCATGAAACCTATAACTTTAAGACATGAGGACAAATTATTAGCAATGTTAGGTAATCTCAAAGAAAAATTACAAGTAAGTAGGCCATTCTTATCAAAGTGGATGATCTTCAAATTCTGATAATGACCTAATCATATCTAGCTTTTAGTGTTAAGGTTCAAAGCATCTCAAGGGTCCCAATTTTAAAAAAAATGGAGGTATGTTGACCTTAAAAAATTTTGACTTCTAAAGGAAACATAAAAATATGTTAGAACTTAGAGACTCTAGTTTAGACAAATAACTAGGTCACTTATCGTACTTGATCAGTGCCATTATCAAGATCTATTCATGGTTGAAACAAGCCTTGCACATGTAGGATTGCCATCATTTATCAAAAAATAACCATACTATGTGTGTGCTTTGATTCCTCTTATTGTTTTTCATGGGATTCAGGGGATACCTTCTAAGTTTCATGTCTTTAACCACTAACACTAACTTGGAGCATGTTTTGATATTCATTAAAAACCATGATTCTAGTTTAAGGAAGGCTTAGGCATTACTCTATTGCTAACTAGACATCCATAACCCCAATAAATATGATTTTGTATCCTCTCAAGGCCTTACTCCACTACCAGCCAGGCATCTATAGCCCCGATGGAGATTATAAGAATCACCTATGCTTGAAAAGCTTTTAATTTTGCATTGAATTCTTATTTTTGTATTTTTAGATCATTTATGATTTTAGCAAGGTTGGGGACTGTTGGGTGAATATTTTGTTGATCAGCTAACTGATGAGAAAAATAGGTCTCTTCAACCACAACATAGGGAAATTGGTTGGCTAGATGTGCAGGTTTACTACGTCAAAAGGGGACAAATCCCTCCTCTCATCAAGGGGAGGTTCCCTGTAGATATGTAGGAGCTATACACTATATATATCAATAGAAAATAACACTCAAGGGTAGGATAAACCATCCATCTCTCTTTTTTTAGAGATGATGTTCAAAAATCAAAGGAGAAATCTTGATGAAATGACAAAAGACACTCCTCTTCTTTCAGAAGTGTTATTCAGTAGACAAAAGGAATATTTGAGGTGATGACAAGTAACTATAATAGGGCACAATAACACAACGGGATGAAATGAGGCACAAACTCTCCACCTCAACTATCAAAGAGTGAAATATGAAAGACAATGAGGGCACAAAGTCATCCCAAGCTCTTTTACATGGAAACAAAATACGAAGGATAATGAGGGCACAAAGTTGTCCCAAGATCCTTTACACGTGAATAGAAAAATAGACAAACTAAAGACAATTGTGGCAGCACAAAGTCTCTCCATAACTAGATTCAGGACACCTTCCTGATCACTTTCACTAATTTTACTTATTTAATTAAATGAACAAAAAATTTATTAAGGAAACAAACATAAGAACAATTTCCCCAACAACCAAGCTATTCCAACACAAAGTCTAAAAAGTCACTTGTTTTCTTATTCAAATAATGAAATATGATCAACAATCTGAGCTCAAAGTCTTAGTAATGCCTTTCAATTTGGGAAAAGTTTTGTTTTTGATCATAGACCGAGATACCTAGAACAATAAGAGAGAGTCCAATATATAGTGCTCCAAGAAATACTTGGGCACTTTGTTTCACAAAAATGTGTTACGATGCATTCAATGCCTTTAATGCATTTTAAATTTTGTCCATGGGATATGCTAGAATCAAGCATCAATATTTAATATGGGCTGCCTAATGTGTTTCCTAATGTGAGTGCAACTATTTTCTTTACTCGATGCAAAAAAATGGTCCATGCAATTGAATGTTCATGCTCTTCCAATGTCCACCTAGTGGGCTATTTTACCTTCTAGAAACATATCTTATGCACAGATATTTCTGATCTTTCTCCATCATTCCCCCTTTCCTTGATATATTTCATCCTTATCTATGTGATCTGAGCTCTTGGGATATCTCTTTTAGTCTTGTCGGCTCCTTACACTCTTCCATCAATGGTTTTCCCCTTTGGCATTTTGGCCTTTTGCATTTGGGTCTGTGTTCCAACTTTCAAAGATCAATGGCTATTTCATTTCTATGAATTTGATGTCTTCAGGCCCATCATCATTAGGAAACCAATAGATAGTTTGTTGCCCTAAATTTTATGACTTCGAGCATGTCATCATTAGGAAACCAACGATTAGTTTGTTACCCTAAATTTGATGCCTGCAGGGATGTCACCAGACGTCTGGATCTCAATGGCTAGTTCACAATGTTCAACTTTGAAATATGTGGGATCATCATATTCCTTGGTAATTCCTTCATCTTTATTATTTTGTCCTTTTTAAAGGGGAAGAATCCCTTTAGGGTCTTGAGAAACAATCCACTTTGGGTCGGGGAGAGCCCCCGGCAAGGGTATCTACCCTTCAGAGTCTTTTGGATGACCTTCAAGCTTTTATTCCTTTGGCAGGATTTTGTTCCATCAACAGACTTTTGCTTTGGGATTTTCCTTTAGACAAAAGTCTAAAGGAATTCATTTGGACATTTTGTCTAAAGGAAATGTTCCTTCCCTTTGTCTTTTCTTCCTGGTTGCTTCTGCTTTTCGTCAGGCTTTCTCCCCGAGTGAATTTCTTCAGACAAAATGTCTAAAGGAATTCCTTCAGACATTTTGTATGTAGGACTTTTGCCTTGTTTACTTTTCCATGGGAAATTTTATAAAAGAATTCCCTACTCTTCACTTGGTCTTTGAAATGGTCCTCCTATTCCCTGCCTGCCCTTTGCAAGGGTTGTTTGTCCTTAGTTCACTTTTCTAAAGGAATTATCTTTGTTTGCTTTTGCTCATTGCCCTCTACAAGGGCACTCAGCTTGGTTCATTGCCCTTTTATATTTTTTCAATGGTCCACTTTGGCTCCTAAGTGCCCTCCATAAGGGCACTTGTCCTTCAGGCTCTTGGAAGACCCTTTTGAACTTCCCAATTGAAAAAATGGCTAAGTGTTGAACCTATTTCTTTTCTATAGAGTCAGTAGAAACCAACTTGTAGAGTCCATAGTTTTCAAGCCTGTGAGTCTATAGATTCAAGCCTGAAGAGTCTGTAGAACTTGAAAAATCTTGAAAAATGGAGAATTTGAATGCCTAGAACAATTTTTGAGAAGGGGAGAGAGAATTTTGGTCTGTTGGACCAAAATAGTTTAAATGTTGTCCCAAAAATGAGTGATATTTTTGGGGGACAATAGCTGGCTCCAGTTGGGGAACTTCCTTCAATTAAAAACTTGAAACAGCTGAGGGGAGTAGTAACCAGAATCTCCAGTGCCTTGAAGTATGCCATTGGTCCATGGAGTCATGATACCCAAAAATAAAGGTGACAAAAACAAAAATGAAAGCACAAAATAGAACTAAAGACTATAAAAATGTACATATATATAGGTGAACTTATTTGATACTTGAAAAATTGAAGTGATTCAAATGCTACCCATTGTAAGATAATGAAGATGGCATTATGTCCTGATAAACCAGTAGGAAACCATTTTGTCCCCAGAATTGGTGATGGGTGAATGGAATTCTCCACTAGGAATCACATTTTCTGTGTACTCCTTTTGGTTTTCTCTTCTTGCCCCATGGCAAGACGTGGTCTTCAATCTAAAAACCATAAATCCTTGCTCTCTTGGCAAAGATTTCCTTTTGCTAACTTTGGAACACAGTAGTATGGTCCACTACCATAGCTTGTTATTTTGTTGGTTCAGTCTAGCGCATGTTTTTATTGTCAGCATCAAACTCCTGACAAATCATTAGTTTAGCATCTCCTTTGGCATGAAGGAGTTTGATATCTTCATCCTGAGCATCCTTCAATTTGAGTGATAGTGACTCATACTCGACAGTGTTATTGGTGTTGTTGAATTGCAACTTGCATGAAGAATGAAAAACATCTCCTTGAGGAGATATCAACACAATGTTGGCTTCAGCATTGGTAGAATAATTGTTGCCATCAAATTCTAGGATCTAAACATCATCAAAAACTGATCTGCTATCAGATTTCTCTTCATTAGAGATGGAAGATCCTTTTTCATTTATACTATACCCTACTAATTCTTCTGATGTCTTGTTTGAATCCATCTTTGGACCACCACCTATAGGAATTTCGTTAGCTAAAACCTAAACATCCTCTGTGGATAAGAAGTAATTACCCTTGCCTGAAGACTCAAATAGAATTTGAGCTTCAAGAACTAATGTCTGTGTGACAACATATTTTACCTCCTTTTAAGGGAGAAATATCTTCATTACACCTTTGATAGGGATCCTTGCCTCAGACAATTCCATGCTTAGTTCTCCTCCTACATCTCTACAAAAATTTTGTCCAAGCAAAATGCCATTGGATGCTGGGATGTCAGCCACCAGAACTGTCATCTTAATTCTTTTGTCTAGGAATGCCACAAATGAAAATTGGGCATCCTTGATTTGTCCCATTAGAGGTACTTATTTGTTTTCCATGGAGAATCATCTACCAAATGTTTTGTTTAGTGAGAGACCAAGAGATTTTGTCACTTTGGCAAGCATGACATTGTCTGAAGCACCTAAGTCTATGATGCAATTGCTCAGTTTGTGACCATTTATCAATAGAAAAACATCGAAAGGATCTATTTTCCCAGGGGTAGCTAGAGGATTAATGAAAATATTGTTTGGGATGGACATGTTCCTTGGGGGATCATGAGTTATCTTTTGAATCTCTTGTCCTACAGGGACAACTTTATTCTTCACACACTCTACCAACCTGTCCAACTACTCAAGATTGGATTACAAGAATTCAAATTCAGACATTTGAATTTTGGTCTTCTTAACATGGTCAATTATGTCAAATGACTGAAATGGACTAGGAAGAGAGGATATGAGTTCATCCTTTTGGTTTTTGGGAGGGGGAGGACTGATCTGTGAAGTTGAAGTAGAAGGTGCAGAGATGTTTGATGTACTTACCTTTCCTATAATCACTGGGTCTTTTGGCTAAAAAGGTAGAGTGATACCCCACTTAGCAATTGAAATTATTTGTTGAGGTCACTCCTTTGTTCTTTATTTATCAACTTGCTGGGCTGATTGATTCTTGGACTGAGTGAACACATCATATGATCCCTCATGTGCTTTACCTTCACTTCTGGGTTCATCCTGATAATTTAGGAAACTAATGTTGGAGTCGCCAGATGACTCTTCTTGGTCCTCTATGAAGAGATCAACATTATTTTCTTGATCAAACTCAGGTTGGAAAGAGAAATCATGTTTAGTTTCTAGATATCCAATTGTTGAGTTGGTTGGAGGCACTTCAAGGGCAAGGTTCCTCTATGGAAGAGGAAGATGATTTAGCTACCCTTGATTCCTAGAGCATTGCCTTGATATGAATGGTTCTAAAATTTCCTCTTTGGCATATCTCAGTTAGGAGGAACAGACATACCTTGGGCCATTTGTCTTTTTAAGGCTAGCAATTCATTTGCCAGCTTTTGCACCATTTGATCCATGGTGCCTGTAGATGGATATTTAGAAGATGAAGAGGATTTACCTCTATTTGGGTCTATCCTTATCTTCCATACCAAGACAAGGTCATCTTCTACCTCAATATCCAAATCTTGAGTAGCAGCAAGGTCTATGTGGCCAGCATGTCTTAGTAGAAAACTCACTTCAGGTAGTTATGAGTTGATGAAGAAGCACTTAAGGTTCTCAGGTGTTGGCTGAGCAATGGTAGGAATCTAATTCTTGAGCTTGTCAAACTTAGCAATGAAATACCTCATAGGCTCATGAGGTTATTTCTTCATCTATGTGAGTTGGGCTAGCAAAGAATGTGCATCTTCTACAAGCTTGAACCTGGCTTCAAATTTAGCTTTAAGTGTGTCCCAGTCAATCATTGACCTAGCCTACAAATGGTAGAACTATTTTGTAGCAACACCTTATAGTGTTTCCACAAAAATCATGACTACCACATCCTCAAATTCCACTCTTATTACACCATAGGCTATGTTGAAGGCTGCAATATGTTCATCAGGGTGAACTCTCCCATCACCATAGAACTTGGGGAAATTTTTCCTTGAACTACATGGTAGCTCATGTAGAGGTGGAGTTAAATTGAGTGGGAAAAAAGAGTTACCCCAAGGGCCTTGAAATACCATAGTATGACTATGGAAAGGTGGAATAACAAATCTCAGAGGGGTAAGTATTGACAAAGCTTTATTAATAGCAGAAATGGAGGTTTTGCTTGGTAATGGAGACTTGAATTTAGTAGGAGGAAAGCTCCTAGTTTGTTGGAGGCAAGATGGTGAAGGAAACAAATCAAAATTACTTTATTCTACCAACTTGAATATAAGGTCAATAATACCTTTATCCCTTTGGCTTCACGTATATCGTGGATCTGCTAGAGTGTAAAAATAAAAATGGAAAAGAACTGGCACTGCTTTAGCTTGAAGCTTGAGGCTTTAAACCGTGCATTCTTCCCCAACTAACATGGAGGTGGAGGGAGATGGTAAGGCTATAATGATAATGGGTAAGACATAGAATGGAGTTGATAGAGTCTATAATGGATAAAGGTAGGGACTACTTCAATTTAAAACTTGAGGCTTCAAATTGCACGTAACATCCCCAATGGAGTTGCCAAAAAATATTGGGTGAATATTTTGTCGATCAGCTAACTGATGAGCAAAATAGGTCTCTTCAACCATAGCATAGGGAAATTGGTCAGCCAGATGTGCATGTTTACTACATCAAAAGGGGACAAATCTCTCCTCTCATCAAGGGGAGGTTCCCTATAGATATGTAGGAGCTATATACTATATATATATAAATAAAAAATAACACTCAAGGGTAGGATAAACCATCAATTTCTCTTTTTTCAGAGATGATGTTCAAAAATTAAAATATAAATCTTGATGAAATGATAGAAGACACTCCTCTTCTTTTAGAAGTGTTGTTCAGCAGACAAAAGGAATATTTCAGGTGATGATAAGTAGCTATAACAGGGCGTAGTAACACAGAATGATGAAATGAGGCACAAAGTCTCCACCTCAACTATCAAAGAGTGAAATATGAAAGACAATGAGGGCACAAAGTCATCCTATGGTCATTTACATGGAAATAGAATATGAAGGATAATGAGGGCACAAAGTCATCCCAAGATCCTTTACATGGGAATAGAAAAATAGACAAACTAAAGATAATTGTGGCAGCACAAAGTCTCTCCACAACTGGCTTCAGGACACCTTCTTGATCACTTTCACTAATTATACTTTTTCAATTAAATGAATAAAAAATGTATTAAGGAAATAGACTTAAGAATAATTTCCCCAATAACCAAGCTATTCCAACACAAAGTCTGAAAAGTCACTTGTTTTCTTATTCAAATAATGAAATATAATCAACAATCTAAGCTCAAAGTCTCAGTAATGCCTTTCAATTTGGGTAGAGTTTTGTTTCTGATCATAGATTGATATCCCTAAACAATAAGAGAGAGTCCAATATATAGTGCTCCAAGAAAGACTTGGGCACTTTGTTTCACAAAAGTGTGTTACAATGCATTCAATGCCTTTAATGCATTTTAAATTTTGTCCATGGGCTATGATGGAATCAAACATCAGTCTTTAATATGGGCCACCTAATGTGTTTCTTGATGTGTGCACAACTATTTGCTTTACTCGATGCAAAAAAATGGGCCACACCAGTGAATGTTCGTGCTCTTCCAATGTCCACCTGGTGGGCTATTTTTCCTTCTAGAAACATATCTTATGCATAGATATTTCTGATCTTTCTCCATCATTCCCCCTTTCCTTGCTATATTTCATCCTTATCTGTGTGATCTGAGCTCTCGGGCTATCTTTTTTAGTCTTGTTGGCTCCTTACACTCTTCCATCAGCAGTTTTTCCCTTTGGCATTTTGGCCTTTTGCATTCATGTCTATGTTCTAGCTTTCAAAGATCAACAGCTATTTCATTTCTATGAATATGATGTCTTTGGGCCCATCATCATTAGGAAACTAATGGCTAATTTTTTACCCTAAATTTGACAGCTTTGGGCCCGTCATCATTAGGAAACCAATAGCTAGTTTGTTACCCTAAATTTGATAGCTATGGGGACGCCACCAGACATCTAGATCTCAATGGCTAGTTCACGATGTTCAACTTTGACATCTATGGGCCCATCATATTCCTTGGAAATTCCTTCAACTTTCTTTTTTTGTCCTTTTTGAAGGGGAAGAATCCCTTTGGGGTCTTGATAAATGGTCTGCTTTGGGTCGGGGAGAGCCCCTTACAAGGGTATCTGCCCTTCAGAGTCTTTTGGATGACCTTCAGGATTTTATTCCTTCGGCAAGATTTTATTCCATCAACCAACTTTTACTTTGGGATTTTCCTTCAGACAAAATTTTGAAGGAATTCCTTCAATCATTTTATCTGAAGGAAATGTTCTTTCCCTTTGTCTTTTCTTCCTGCTTGCTTCTGCTTTCCGTCGGGCTTTCTCCCCAAGTGAATTTCTTTGGACAAAATGTTTGAAGGAATTCCTTCAGAAATTTTGTCTGAAGGACTTGTGCCTTTTTTACTTTTTTGTGGGAACTTTTTCAAAAGAATTCCTTGCTCTTCACTTGGTCTTTGAAATGGTCCACCTATTCTCTGCCTACCCTCTGCAAGGGCTATTTGTCCTTAGTTCACTTTTTTGAAGGAATTCTCTTTGTCTAATTTTGCTCATTTCCATACGCAAGGGCACTCAGCTTGGTTCATTGGCCTTTCAAAAAAATTCAATGGTCCACTTTGGCTTCTAAGTGCCCTTCACAAGGGCACTTGTCCTTCAGGCTCTTGGAAGACCCTTTTAAAATTCTCGATTGAAAAAATAGCTAAGTTTTGAACCTATTTCTTTCCTACAGAGTTCATAGAAACCAACCTATAGAGTCCATAGTTTTCAAGCCTGTGAGTCTATAGATTCAAGCCTGCAGAGTCCGTAGAACTTGAAAAAGATTGAAAAATGGAGAATTTGAATGCCTAGAATAATTTTTTAGAAGGGGAGAGAGAATTTTGGTCTGTTGGACCAAAATAGTTCAAAATAGTTCAAATGTTGTCCCAAAAATGAGTGATATTTTTGGGGGACAACAGGGACCATGGAATCCAGGTTTAAGGATTTGGTCAAGTGTTTGATACTCAAAAAATCACCTATGGTTGTAACCATTATCCTAGGTAAGGATATTCATTAAGTTCAAGCATGATTATGCCTTAATAGATTAAGATTTCATCTTATAATTGCAAATCTTCTTAAAACCAAATTTAGTTCAAGATAATGTTTAAGCTCTCATGGAATAGTTGGTCTCTTCCATTAGTCTTTACCAATTTATTAAAAACATAACATTAGGCTCACATTTTAGATCTATAGTCAGCATATATATAAGGTTCATACCCACATTCTTAAACTTTGGAATTTCAAGAAAACTAAATAAAATATGAGCTGAGGGTTGTCTAAAAGGACTTATTAGAAGTAAGGAAAAAGGAAAAAAAATCAAACACATAATAAAATTAGCAAAGTAGAAGGAAAAATAGAAGCAAATAAATATGTACAAATAAGGGATAGGAAGGAAAAACTAAAAGAAACTAACTAGCCTACCTACACTAAGCCTAACCATCTTACTGATTTACTCCATAAAGACCTCAGGGGGAGTAGTAGAGAACTAATGCTTGAGGTACTGCCCATTGGTGGGTAGTGTAAATTCTACTCCTTATAAGGCTTTAATTTTAAAGGTGTTGTCTCCAAGTGTGTCTATAATCTGATAGGGGCTAAGCCATAGAGGTGTGAAATTGGCATGCTTACCCTTCGGCTCAGATGTTTTGTCCCAAAGGAGAACTAAATATCATTGTTTGAACACCTTAATCTTTGATCTCTGTTCAAACCACTTCTTTACCATGGTTTGATGTTTGATAAAATGAGCAAAAGGTTTTTCTCATGCATTTTCCATCTATACAATGTCTAACAACCTTGAATTTGTAAATGTTTGGTCTTCCTCCATGTACTCCAGCATAAATTTTTAAGTTGGTAGCTTGAGTGTGATGGGGAATATAGGTTCCTAACCATATACCATTAAGAAGGGAGATGCTTTAAGAGCTTTCTTGACTCTTATTCTTTCTACCCAAAGGGCATACTTTATAATCTTATGCCATGTTCTAAGTTTATCTATGGTAGACTTCTTACTTTCATCAAGTTATTGTTTATTGATTAAGACACTCCATTACCTTGAGGGTAATGGTTGGACGAGAACTTGAGAATTATGATATTATCATATGCCCATTATATCATCTCTATGGATATGAATGTTGACCCATTGTCACATACCAAAGATATTGGCATTCTAAATCTAGTGTATATGTTTTCTTCTAAGAAATTGATCACTTATTTAGTCCTGCATTGTTTGGTGGCTACAACTTCAGTCCACCTTGTGTAATAGTTAGTAGTTATCAGAACATATTTGTGACCTTTTGATGAGTTATATTTGATTACCCCTACAAGTTTCAGCCTCCACTAGGCAAAGGGTTTATCAATCATGACAAGTTGTAAAGGTATTGCTACTTTTTTCTCCTTAGTGTTAAATATCTAGCATGAATGACATTCCCTTCCATGCTTATGAGAATCTTTGCATATGGTGGGTCAATAGTATCTAGCTATGAAGATCTTATGAGTTGTGGTTTTCCCAAATGGGTGCCCACTTCCTAACTTATCATGGATATTACTCATTATTTCAATGGCTTCTTCCTTGGAGATGCATCTTAGGTACACACCTTCAAAGTTTTTTCAGTACAAGATCCTATTCTTGATGAGGTAGTGAGCTACTTTGAGCCTTAGATCTCTTTTCTACTCCTTAGTTAGTCTTGTAAGACAAGTGTCATTGATTAGTAAATGAATGGAAAAATCTTACCACTCACTAGATTTGAAGCTTTATTAATCCACTTGCATAATACTTATCTTAGGGCTAGTGTTAGTAATCATTTGAATCAGACCTTGACACCTTGCCATTTTTATAGTCTTTATTTTTATGTCATACTCTTGGAAAACATACATCCATTTACCTCTTCATTCTCTAAGTTCACACTAGCTTAGCATTAGCTTAGTAGCTAGATCTGGTAGAATAACATGCACCTTATTCCTAAGAATGTAGTGCCTATATTTATTAAGAGCTTTAACTAATGTAAAGGTTTGTTTATCTATCAAATGGTAGTTTTATTTAGCATTCTTCAAATTAGTACTCATAAAATCAATTAGATGGTCAGATACTTCTATTTTATAAGTCAAAATAGTAATAATAGTATGATCAAAGGAGAAAGAGTAGAGGTAAAAGTCATTTTAAAAGTCAAAACTTATCAATACTAGAGCCTAGCTAATTACACTTTTTATTTCCTCAAAGGCTTTCTTTGATTCCTCATTCCATGAGACCTTGGTATTCTTCTTTAGCATGTTATTCAGTGGCTTAAAAATATCTACAAAGCAAGAAATGAAATTGATTACAAAGTTTATCTTACCAAAAAATGACTTCAATTATTTTTTACTATTGGGAGGCTCTATCTTAGATATAGCTTTCACTCTTTTAGGGTCTATGGAAATTCCATCATTAGTGATGACATGGCCTAATAGTTTACCTTTAGTAACACAAAAGATGTTATTCTTAGGATTTAGAGAGATTCCATACCTTCTTCATCTTTCAAACACATATTGTAAATGCATGAAATGATCTTCCCTATTTTTGGAAAAAATAGTTAGATCATCCATGTAAATTATAATAAACTTACCAATAAAGCCTTAGAAGGCATGGTCCATGGCCCTTTGAAAAGTGGTTCATGTATTTATCAATCCAAAAGGCATTATCTTGTATGAAAAGGTGACCCACTTTATTTTTAAATTTGTCTTCACTTTATCTTCCTTATCAACCAACAATTAGTTGTATCCTAAAAAACCATCAAGAAAAGACATCATGGATGAACTTGAAACAATTTGTATAACCTGATCAAGAGAGGGAAGAGGATAATTATCCTTTTTAGATGATTTATTTAAATTTATAAAGTCAATACACAGTCTAATTTCACCATTTGTATTACTAAATGGTACCAAATTGGCCACCCAAGTAGAGTACCTAATGGGAAACAAAATTCTAGCATCTAACAGCCTCTTGACCTCTTTTAAGATCATGGGTTCTAAGATAGGGTTCATGGGCCTTTGATTTTGTATAAAGGGTTTACAACTTTCCTTAAGAAGTATAGTATGGGTAATGACTCTTAGATAAAAGATATTCAAGTCATCATAATACCAAGCTATGGCATCTTTTTAATTTGTTAATAGCTATTTGGATCTCTTATTTTCAACACTAGTGTAGGCTTTGCCAATGTTAACTAGCTGAGGTTGATCTTGAGGTTCAAGATTAATAGTATTATAGTCCTTCCCACTTACTTTAAGAACATTTGAATATGTAGCTATCTTTTCTTGATCAAACAACCTCTCCAAGAAAATCATCCCCTTAGGGATCTTATTGCCATTCAGTTAGATGACTTTACCATCAAATTTGCCTTTCCTAAATGCATGCTTATCAGTCTCATCAATGATCTGAGTTTCAAATGCTCTTAAACTAGTCATGAATTTGAATATTTATTTTTCATCACTAAATTCCTATAAATGATTCACATTATTTGGGATAGAATGGCAAGGTATAAGCTCAATACTAAAGTTGGGGGAATCTTGGTCAGGCATGAGATTAGCTACAATAAAAGCAAGCTCATTAGTAGATTTATTTTCTTCCCTAGGGAAAGAAATAATATTGAAGGCATCAAAAGATTCCATAAGATCCAAAACACTAAATTTATACCTCTTGAGGTATGACAACTTGCATTGATACTTGATTCTCACTTGGTTCACTACCAGTTCTAAGTCACCATATACTAGTACTTTTTTGACCTTATTCTTAATGGAAAATTGCAAGCCTAAGATGAGGGCTTCATAATAACTCCCTTATAAGGAAACCATAAGTGTGAAAAATTAGTAGACATGTACCCATTTAAATCCTTTGTCCACTCTCTACTTAAGATCAGTCCATATGCATCAGGGATATCCACTACTTGGATATCAATAAATTGTTAGACCCTTGGCTTAGAAGATAATTGCATATAGACATTTAATAATTCTCTACCCACCTTAATCCTAAACTTATCTAATTGAATGAAAACCCTATCCAACTTAATAGGGGTCAATCGAAGTTGCTTACAAACACCTACAGGCATAATATTGGTAGAGGCACTAGAATCTAGCAAAGAATTATGCAATTTTTTACCATATATTCTTATAATAAGTAAGAAGGATGGAGACTCTATTTTGGTTTTATACATGGATAAATTTTCATTATTAGTTTGGGATATCTTGCTAGGTTTCTTGGACAAGGATTCCAGCAACAGATATCTTTATTCTATGATTTGTGTCAATTCAAGCAAGGTAATATTAGATTTGATTTTCTTTGTGTCCTATACAATGTTATAACTAATCCTATTAGAATGATTTGAAGCATCAGCACTAGGTTTAGGAGCACTTCCCTTTGGAGGCTCTATATTATTTCTTGAAGTGGTATTTAGAGTACCAAAGTTGTTTGGAGTAGAAGCAATCAAAGGCTGAATTTGTTCTCTATTCCTTAGAGGTTATGTCTTCTTCAAAAACTGTTGGACAACATGGACTTATTCAAGAACATCATCTAGCTCATTATCTTCTTGGAAGGGGAAGCCAAATGTCTCCACCATGAAGGTCTAGTTAGTAGGCTCTGATCTTGAGGTACCTACACCATTATCTTTGTTAGGCACTACTTCAAAAGTGTCTAATTCTTCTTGAAATGCCTCAAAAGATTTACAAAATTTGATGTAATCAATCTCATCATGGTTAGTATTACAATGAACTCTACAATAATTATAAAATCAATGTCAATGAGATTAATATCCATAGTATTCTTTTCATGAAAGGGTTCATTATTATTATTATTATTATTGTGGAAACTATCATTATTGAACCTATTGTTGGGTCTATTGAATATTTGAAAGGAGAAGTTCCTACCAAAAGTCTCCCCAGTATTACCAACCTATTTTTCCAACTGAAGGAAGTCAGTGCTCAATTTTTAGAACATTTTCAAAATGGACTCATTCTCACTTTTGGGGGCCTCTAAATTATGAACTTGGTTGTTATTGGTACTAGTGTCTGGTACCAAATCCATTTGATTAGTTGCATTAAACCCATTGTTCATAGGGTGATTCAATAACCCCAAATTTTGGTTAGGACTAACATGTCTTAGAGGCAATTGGTTTAGATTTGGGAGCTAGTTAAGAGCAGATATATTTAGGTTATTACTGGAGAAGGAATTCAAAATAGGAATGTGTAGGTTGACATTGGGAATAGAATAATCCATCTGACCTTGAGGTTGCATCTAGTCATTAATGACCATAGCCTTAGTATAAGCTAAAGCTAGTGTGTTCATTAGACCTAAAACCCTCTTAATAAATACCAAGGTCATGGGATCAAGATCATCTTTATAAATTTCCAAGGCCAAGGCCTAATCAGGCTTATAAGGGTCAATGGTTCTTCTATACATCTTTTGGAGCCTAGCATTGAAATATCTTATAAGTTCATTAGCATCCTTTCTCAGGGTGGCAAATTACTGGTACAGGACATAAGGGCTTATGATCTTACCAAATTGGTCAATGAAGATGTTGTTAGACTCATCCCAGGTGGTGATGTAGTCATCTGGTAGGTTTAGGAGCCATTCATATGTAGTATATTTAAATTTAAAAGGGAACAACATACATGCTACATCCTCATCAAGTATATTTAATAATCTTAATGCAACCTTAAATGATTTAATATGTTCTTTTGTTGTTACAATTCCACTAGGACTAAAATTTGGCAAATACTTTTTAGGATTTTGGGGAAGGTAATTAATTACACCTTGTATGTTGATGGGAGAATTTTCTAATGAAGCCATATCTTGATGAAGGTTGAATGCAAGAGTACCTTGAAGTGGTAAAATTGGCAAATAATTTGAATGCCTACACCTACCTTTGTCTCTTTTGGCTCTTATATGGACTTCCAACTCAAGTAGAGGCTCTCTTTTTTCTGAATGTGATCTAGTTCAAATTCTTGGTAGTTCTAGATGGAAAATTTGATATCTTGTTTAAAATAAAATGTATCAAACCAATATTTTCAATAATTAGGATCATATTTATATGCTAAGCTAATCTTGCAAGGATATGTGTAAATAATAGCAAATGGCATCAAATTTTAACTAAGTTATCTAAAATATATGTCTAATTACATAAATATGGTCTATCTTTATAATTCTAAGCTCAAATAAACTCAAATCTATGAAAAATTTACCAACCTATTATCAAAACAAGATATTCTAACCAAAAATAATGTGGATTTTAGATCTTAAGCTATCTTTACTAGAGTTAAGCATTAAACTGATAAGAATTTAATCTTTGTCTAAAGGAAGCATAAAGATGGGTAAAATACCACCAAGATTATTTATCTTTACACTTTTGAGTAAATAATTACACAAAAATGCAAAGATAACACCAATCTTAGATCAAAACATACTAAAACTAACAAAATTTCAACATATTCACTGCCCTCCTTCTAGCACCAGTGGAAGCTTGTCTTGTTGATGCTTCTATGTGTATCACAAGTGCTCTTAGTGTTTAATAACACTTCACATTTTATAATTCTAATAATTCATGGCATGAGTTGTAGGTATTAGTAATATATTTACCTATGGTGAAATAGGGGTAGATCAAATTAATTATTTCACAAACTTATATTACTTAGTGGTTGGGAGCCACCGTGGTCGTCGTGTATGTTGAAGTATCTATGTTGATCTTAGTGAATTGTGATCAAATTTATACACTAAAGGATACTCTAAATGAATATTTACATTAATATTTAGACTAAAGTGATTTGGTTTAAAAAGGATAAAAATTAAGGGTAGGGTAGAAAGAGAATGTGTGATTGTTGGTCTTTGTCTCAAACATCATGACAAGGCTTAAATTTCAACCAAATATGCATTTAACTAGTATATGATGAAAAATAGAATAGGCTTAGATCTCACCATGCACCAAGAAAACTTATAAGGATAATATGAAAGCATACAAGTAAGAACTAGATTTACTTTAAAGATTTGTTACCAAATTCAAATAGCATTACCATATCTAAATATAGAATAAATTAAATGAAACAAATTCAATATCCTTCAACTAATCTATCATAAGCACATATTAGCAACCCTATATCATAGATGCAATTTTAGAACTCATAAAAGTCATTCAAATTCAAGGTTTAGAACCAACAATTGAGAGAAAAGCCACATTAATAATTGACACATCAAATTTGGACAATCTTTGTAGAATTCCTTGATTGTATTAATTTCTCAAAGTATACAAATTTTGATCAAAATTCTCTCTCTTACAAAATGGTAGAACTACCTTTTATAGAAGGACAATGTAGATACTAGTCAGTTACAAGATATAAATGTATAAAAGATAAGGACATCTATCCTTTTTCACAAGGTTATAGAATATATTTGCTTTTATAAACTAAACTAACCTAGAGGCAAATATGCTAAAAAATTAGCATATGCCTTTCCAAAAGGATATTTCATTTTTAAAATGTTACAAAGTTTTTACAAAAGAGAATATCATTCAACTAATTGGCTGGTGGGCCCTATACTTAAAAACTAGCTTGCTACTACTGGAGGATGTTCATGGCCTTTTGGTGTTTCTCACTAACTATTTATAAGTCTATAGATAATTTTAGGATACATTCCTCCTCCATGTTAGATAGCTCATTCAATTATATATCATTTCTAGCCATGATGCTCTTGGCCTCAATGATCCTTTCACTTACATTGAATATCATGTCTAAGATCCTGCTATTGTCTACCCCAAATTGGCCTTGACTTTTACTTTTTATTTTTTATGTCACCAAAGTAGCCCTATGTTTGAATAACTCATCTTTCATGATGCCTAAGATAGTGGGTTGTGTAGGGTCAGTGAGCATTGTCCTAAGAAGTTGTTTAATCCTTCCTATTATCTCTTCATCATCCTTCAGGAATCTCTCTAGTTCTTGTGACCAAGCACACAAACTCTAGAATTTGTCAATAACAATTCCTAAAATTATATTCAAATGCCCAAAAATTATTATTTTAAACCCAAGAATATACCTTCTAACTCAGATGTTGATTAACCCTATTATTTTATCCTCTAATGCTTGCCATTAGGTTATTTGAACCTTTGCCATTGTATTCTGATGTGCCAATGCACTCTACCTCAACTTCATTATTATCAACACATCAAACATGTCATAAAAGGATTAATCAAGCATTTTGATCATTACCTTAGGCACTTATAAGATATATTATGTTTCCAAACTCTCCTTTTACTTCTTTAAATTATATATTCTTTATTTCATACCCCTGATACCTACTTTAACCTAAGTTGAATGATCCTCAACAAATCTTTCTACATCTTCCTCATGGATGGGGGATTTACCAAGTTGTTTTCCTCTAACTAGATTTAAGCTTAAAAATGACTTAACCTTTTGAAAGGTGAATTCTTCAATCCCCACCATGGCCTTTTTAGTTATCACTCTCTTTAATCTAGTTATCTCTAGATTGAATTGCATAGTGGTAGTTGTTTTAGTGTACTTTAGAGGTTTAAGAGGCTCTATCTAGTATTGTTTAAAGTTATTGGAGTCTCCATTTACTTTTTATCTAACCCTACAATATCCATTATTCTTATCTCTTATTCCTCCTTCATCAAAGACCTTATCTATGGCTTGATATCATCATGTACATCAATATTAATAGTCTTATCCAGGGCCCATGAGTGGTGCCAGGTGGTGATTTTTTGAATTTTTTCATAGATGAACCAATTAGGGATGATTAGTCCATGGAGGGGGTATTCAAAAATAAAAAAGTTTAATTTACTCATGGGGTGAGTGAAAGTCAAATTTGGCTTCTTTTGTCCAACTGGGACCATTGCCAATTCTACCTTTCTCTTCTTCAATGGTGCCACTAGGACTAGGTCCAGGGAAACTTCTTTCCCCTTTTATTTCTCAACCTCTTCTATTTGGGCTTGTGCTTCTTCAGCATGTTCTTCCTCTTCATCAAAGCTATACACCTCAAAAATGACCTTAATGGAATTTTCCACTATTTCATCAGGCTCTAGGGCAATCATGTCCAGATACTTAATTGGAGACTCTAGTCTTTGAGGTAGGGCTAAGGATGAGGTTCCCTCACCAAGCCTCTCTTATATATTTTCCTTGTTAGGACCCTATGTAATCTATGTTTTGGGTTATTTCCCTTCCATTTGTGGTTGCTCTTAAGGGGTCTTTAATGGGCTAGGCAACAAATGGTATAGTAGAGGTCCCATCTACTATATGTCACCTGGTGGCTTCTCATCACTAGCCAATCTATGCTCAAGTCTAATGTTATGTCCCTTGAGCCTAGCCAATATTTCTTCAAAATTATTTTTTTTGATATATAAGGTGTCATAGACACTGAGATAGTGGTCATACACTATCTTGGGCAATTACTTAGATTTAAAATGTGTGGAGGCCATGCCATTAGGGTCCCACTACTTCAGCTCATCAAGTTGCAATTTGAAATATTTTTTGTGCCTAGCCATAGTATTTACCTAATCCCAATTCTTTAGCATATTGATACCAATGGTCAAAGGAAAGGGATGGAGGAGGCCTTTCCTCTTATATTTACACACTCTATCTACACCATGAATAAGTTGGTATGCAATTTTTTGCTCTACCAGCTTGAAGGGAACATAGATGGGAAACTTGTAAGGTTAAATCAAAATCCCTTAAATTTTGATCACTATATAATTTGGATACAATGAAATGTCTCCCATTAGCTCCACATATTTCTTGACTAGAGGGTTTACCCTGGGCATAGGTATCCCTGTGATGGCTTCTACCAAGGCTAGATACATGAAATCACAGATGAATTGGATGTTTTACCTATATTTGAATATGTGTAGCTTTGAATAGTGATGAAGGATTGTTAATATGCCCTCAGGTGACCAATTTTTTATATAGGGGATCTTGGTGGAGGCTAGTAAGGAATCCAATAGATAGTACATCATGAAGAATTGTGTACTAGTCTTCCTCATGATGGCCATGCATTATCATTCTAGATATATGCTAATCATCTATACAATTGGGGGAGTGAGCTCTTTATCTAACATGAATTAGATGTAGGACATCCAACTCTTATTGACATAAGTGTTTGAAGTGTCTCCTAATATTCTATTCAATAGAGTCATGATCACCCTAATCCCCTCTCTAAATTAAGTAACTAGGATATTTACAGTAGGGTCTCAGATCACATGATTCACTTGGATCAACATGGCCTAAGGATGATGTCCAAGTCTTTATTTTTATTCCATTCCTTGATGGTGGGAAATTCTACTTAGGGTGTCCTAAGTTTGTAATAGATTTTGAATGCCAATGGGAAAATGTATGCAATTCTACTAAATGTCCTTTCATGAATAATCCAACATTGTTTAATTCTATAGTCTTTAAAAATGGGAGCAAGGATGTCAATATAGTGGATTACCTTAGGTTTTGTGGAAGCAAGGTGGAGACTAGCCATTTGGATTGGAACTAGGTCATAGTACCTTCTACTCATGGTGGGAATCTTTTGTTCTTCTTTCATGATGGTTTGTATCTCTTCAATGGTCTAAAAGAGTTTGGACCAATTCCTATTACCCATGTTAAATGATATAGTGTCTAGGTATGTGTCTTTGAAGACCTTCCCTTTATTGTTTGTGAACAAATACAATTATATCTCATCCCTGTATTGTTGCCTCTGAGCTGACATGGCTTCCAAACCTATGAATTACATACTATTGTGTTATAAATGGTCTTTAGGTTAATTCTATGATTATAAAATTATAATTGGAATCTTTTTATCTTGACTCTAATCAATCCAAATTCAACTTATGTATTTTATGCAAGTTTGGGGCTCTCCTAAAGCTTTAATGGTGAAGGCTTATTCAGACTTTGGCTCATTCATGCCTCAAATTTTATTTTTACCTTTGCCTTTATACCACTTGTATAATTTGGCAAATAAATGAATACATGACTAAAACTTTTAGTCACAACAACTAAAAATGACTAAATTCTAATAAATTTTTGCAACACATATATAAATGACTAATTTGATTGTCAGGTAAAAAACATAACTAAATAATTAGTCACACAAATAAAAATTAGATAATATGATATTAAAGTGGGTATTTAAAAAATATATTTTGAATTAGGAAACTATTGGTGGGAGTGGGTTGTATTGCACATAGGGTTAATAACAAATTGGGAAATTATTGGTAGGAGTGGGGAGTATAGTAGAGTGTAGAATTTGGTAGAGGTAATTTGATGGGGGAGTGGGGAGTACAATTGGCATTATTTGTGTAATGCACCTCTACACATAAAAGGAGGTTTTGTTAATTATTAATGGAGCTAGAGCTGACCAGAGAGGATTTATGTGATAATATGATTGCATGAGACATTTTGGGTTTTAGCATATAAGTATAGCAGTTACTTACATGGGTGATAATGCTTGTTTGGAGAGGACCTAGAGTCTTGTAAAAAGGTAAGCAAGGAATTTGGAGTTTTTTGTAATGAATTTGAATTTAGAAAGGCCCTCTATAGTGAATTTAAATTTGGGGAAGTCCTCTGCAGTGAATTTAGAGGTAATTTGAAACCCTCATTACATTAAACACAAAATCTATAGATTTTTGATTGGTAATTGTATCTAGTTAGGAGAACAAAATTGGTGTATTATAAGATATGAGTTACATAAATAGGAGGGTATATTTTCTTAAGACATTGACTACCATGTAACAATTTGGATTTCTTGAGATTGTGAAAGAATTAGATGCTTTTATTCATTGTATAATCAATACAATGTAATGACCATATCTTGAAGTTGTCTATTTATGTTACATGTTATCATGCATGGGTATGGTATTAATTTCTAATTTTGTAACCAATTCACCAACCTAATCCCTAAAGCTCCTTTTCACTAAGTCTTCATGGCATGGGTAGTGCATGTACATAATAATTAGTTTGTTATTAGTTTTTGTAACTTACATTAGTTACATAAGCAACTGAATACCAAAACCATATAGGCAATTCTAATTTTAGCAGACTATTTTTTCATTAGTTTCTTCTATGAATTTTGGAGCATATAGGAATTGAACTTGTAACACACATCCAAATTTCAATTACTTTGATCACTTTTCCATTAAACCACAGGATCATGTCCCTAGCCTAGAGCTCAATGCTTGGGTAACATTATGTGCAACCTAATCTATTAATTGCATGGAATCCTAGAATATGGTCTCATATGACATAGTTGAAAGTTATGCTAGTTCATCAAATTAATGTGATCACCAAGATATTTTGATTAATACTATATGTCCACACATGGGAGTATATAAATTTTTAGAACAAGTCATCTTGTCTCAACATGTTAATAATTTATCCTCAAAGTTATAAAAAATAATTCATTAGCCTGTTTGTTAGTGTTTATGTATTCATTAACATTGAAAATATTTCCATATGTTTAAATGCTTGTGGTTCATCAATAAAACAAGCATAATTTTTTTTTCCATTACTAAACCATTTCTTTGATTATCATCTAGACAAGGAAGGACCTCAATAAAACATGGATTAAAATAACATTTGTTTATTTCCAATCATCACAGTCTTCTTTTATGCACATTGTAGATGACATGTAAACTAAACATAAGTCTACATGATCAACAAGATTTTCATAATTATAACATGCTCTTATAAATTCAAAAAAATAGTATATAATCACACCAAAGTTTCCTTATCTTTGTGTATTATAATTTGACCATTATTGTTTTTTTTAACTACAATGGGTATTTTTTATATTAGAAATATAAATGGTGAGGTGCCAGTAATAGATATTTTACAACATATACTTTTAATATCTAGGTCTTACACATGGGCAACAAAATGAGGGTAGACTAGTTACTATGTTTCTTACTAATTAACCATTGATAGCTGGGACTCCTACAAGTAAAAAATGCACAAAACTGACCATAGAGATTTATGTAGAGGTAGAATGTATGATTTTTTAGAGTGATGCCTAGCTATATTTCTTAAATTTGAATTGTTATAGAGTGCTTTGTATCCTGTAGAGTGCTCTAATTCTAATTCTATAGAGTGCTCTATATCCTAATTTTTTGAAGTGCTCTATATTTTGGGTAAGTGCTGAAGAGTGATGAAGATAATGAGTTTACATGTATTAGATCCTAAGTAATTTGAGTTTTTAAGATTTATATTTTTTTCTTGAAGTAGGAAACTAAATTAATATTGGAATACATAATATTACAAATGGATCAATGTCGAAGGTTGATTATGGATCAATATTATGCATATGATGAAAGAGTAGCTGACAAGAGGGAAATGGAAAAATATCCATGTCCTTGTAATGATTGTCTTGGTGGAAAGGTGAAAAAAATAAATGTGATTTATCAACATATGATAAGATATGGGCATAGTAGTATAAGAAAGTGGGATTACAATTATTATGAAGATATGATATAATTGTAGAGTATGAGAGATGAAGAGGCAACAAATATAGATGAATTGGCACCAAACATAGATGAAGAGTCAAAAATGTTAGATGAAGGGTTTGAAGTTGATAGAATGTTTAATGAGGGTCTAAATGATGATTGGGCCAAGTCGATGGAGGATGATTTAAAGCTTGTGTATGTTAATTACAAGTTAAGTCATTTGACAATAATCCTTCAAATTCTTAACCTACAAGTGGTGGTTGGTTGGACAAATGAGAGTCTATATTAGTTATTGGCATTATTAAGTTCGTTGTTACCACCTAACTCCATATTGCCAACAAAATGAAGTCAATGTAAAAATCAAATCACTAAGGTAGGCTTAGGGTATGAAATCATCCACACATTTGTGAATGGTTGTGTATTATTTCATAATAATCTTGCAAGTGAGAGTGAATGTTTGAAATGTCATGAAGTGAGGTATAGACAAGGGTTGAAATTAGTTCTAGTTCCTAGAAAGGTTCTTCTCCACTTTTAGATATCCCATGATTACTTTGAATGTATAGGTGTAAAAACATTTATAAACTTATGCAATGACATACCCAAAATAAGAGAACCAATGGAAAATAATGGCATGTCCCTGATTCTAAGATGTGGATGGAATTTGATAATAGATGGCCTAATTTTTCTCAATATCCTTGTAATATAAGGTTGGGTTTAGCTCTAGATGGGGTGAACCCATTCTCAGATCAAAGTAATAAATTGTCAACTTGGCTAGTGTTTTTAATAAATTATAACATGCCTCCATGGTTATCAAATAAACCTTTTTTTTATTAATGCTATCATTGATTATACCAAGAAATAAAAGTGTGACTTCAAATACAATCGATGCTTATCTAGATCCATTATATGATGAGTTAATGGAATTGTGGAAAGGAATTGAATAAATTCAATCTTTAAGATATGGTTATTCAATCAAATTGACTTTAAGATCTTCCTTATTGTTTATGATTCATGATCTTATTGTATATGGCACATTGTCTGGTCTCACTGTTCATGGATACCATGGATGTCTTGCTTGAAACTTTAAGTATTTTGTGAGGCACTCAAGAAGTTTTCATAAGAGTATTTATTATGGAAATTATGCTTAACTTAAAATGGATCATCCATATCATTAAAAAAAAAACACATTTAAATGGTCAAGAAGAGAATTATGAAGCACCATTGCTAGTAAAAGGTGATTACATTATTGAGAATAGACAAAAAATAATGTCATTTATAATTCAAAATGATGGGATTGATGGTAGTAGATATGATTCATGTAATGAAAGTGGTGTAAAATGGTTTTGCATATTATATAAGTTGCCATACTTTAAGGATATAAACATTAGGCATACTATTGACTTTATGCATACTGAGAAAAATATAACATATGTTATTATAGAAACTCTTTTTAGTGATTTTGATACTATTTCATCATGTGAAGACTTTTGACAACTAAAGATTCATTGAAATATTTGGGTTGAAAAATATGATGATGAAAAATATAAAAAACCTAGTGATCCTTATATTTGGACAAAGGAACAACATGCACAATTATTAAATTTGATGTCTCAAACTCACTTTCCCACTAGATATGTAAGTAATGGTATTAGAAGCTAAACTGACATTAATAGCTTGAGAGGCCTCAAGAAACATAACTATCATGTCATAATCAAGAATATTTTACCTATTGTGGTAAATATATCAAGTTTGGAAAAGGGGCTAAGATTGGCAATTATAAGGTTGGGCCTAATATTAAATATAATGAGTTTACATGTATTATATCCTCTAAACTTTGATAGTTTTAGGGATGAGGTTTTTGAAGTCCTTTGTCTATTGGAATGGGAATTTCCACCAACAATCTTTAACATTTATATGCATCTTTTGATAAATATAGAATATAAACTAGAGCATTGTGGCCTAGTAAGAATGAGATGGATATATCCTATAGAATGATATATGAATGTTTTGAAAAATATTATTCATATTAGGGCAAAACTAGAAGGCAACATGTCTGAGGGATATTCAATGCAAGAGGCCATGGGACTTTGCATAGAATATATGAAGGATTTTAAAAATGTCAATCAACATGTATGGGATGATGACAATATGAGAGAGTTGAAACTGAAGTATTAGAAGGTAATTTATTTTTCTTCAATATATCACATCAAGAAAGAAGAGTGATACATGCCTATATTCTTCAAAACACATCTTCGTTCGATAAGTTGTATAGGTAAAAAAAATTACACAATTTATTTACTCAATTACACTTACACATTTATATTATCAATATTACTATTTTTATGTATAAAATATGAAAAAGAGAATCAAACTTGGATACAACATCGACCTTAAAAGCGTAGATGTCATGATTTGATTAGAGGTGATTCTTTTCCAAAATTTGAAGAATGGATTGCTAATGCAGTCAATAATGCAAAAGAAGAAGGTCAAGATATAATAATGAGATAAAATTATCTTTCAAAATCTCCACATTTATGGGCTATGTTTTTTATTTTAATGTGGGCCTATGGTTTTCATTTAAGAGTGGAAGAAAACGACAAAGGAAAGATAAATTGTGATTGTGTTGTTAGTGATAAATTTCTTCACAAAACTAAGAAGAAATTTTATGTTGGATTCATCTAAGAAATTATTCAAGTGTATTTTGGTGAAAATAGTCCTATATTATTAAAATTTAAGTGGATCGACCATTCGTAGTACAATTTAATGAGTATGGATTTGTATGCACAAATACATGACAATTTTTATCAAAGATAGATGAGTCATATATTTCCCCTCTTCAAATTAACCAATAATTTATAATTAATGATGTAAGAATCCTAAGATGGACATATGTCATTCAAATGAGTCTCATTTGAAATGAAAATTCATGGAAGTTATCGATATAATGCTTGATGGGTAATATGTTAATTTACAAGAAACATTCAAAGAAGTGGATGAAGATGATGATGGAGTGTTTGAAGAAGAGATTTTGATTACCAATGAAGAGATTTGGAGAGATAATGTATTACATGTCATAGATGAGGATGAGGAAGAAAATCATGTAGATGCAAACATGAGTGATCACTATTTTGATCTTACTAGCAATTTAGATGATTATGATGATGTTTTGTCACCTTAACTAGTCTATCATCTTAACTTATTATCTTGTCACCTAAACTTTGGTTATATGTTTGGTGTAATTTATTATTTAATGTAATAAATATTTGAGTATAGGTGTGTTTATTCACTATTATTTTACTAAAACATTTTTTTAATGTAATCATCATATTATATTGGTACATTGTATACAAAACCTGAGATTTTCACTATTTATTTGAAGTGCATTTAAAGTTAGGTTCAATCATTTTTTTTAATTGTCTTACTTTAGTTGAAATTAATTTTTTTTAGTTAGAATATAATTTCTTGTATGTCCTATATGTTTTCTAGATGCTAGACTGTTTTAACTTCTCTAGAACTGCTAGATATGAAAATAAGTAAGCAAGGTCTAAAGGTATCAAATAATGCAACAAGATACCTATGAAAGTAAACAACTCTTTAAAATCTTGACAATAAATTGTAGTGATTTCTTTGATATTTGGATATCTTTAGTTTGTAATACAACTTATAGCCTCCACATGCATTGAATATGCTTGTGTGAAGGAAACAATAATGAACATCTATGATTTAATAATATATATAGATATCTTAACATTAGGTTAACAAAATATTTGACCTATACTATTAAACAATTTGTGTGAAAATACAAGTAGAATTCCCTGTCATGCTCCCCCTTACTATTATGCTCCCCTAACTTTAGTATTGTCATGTTGTTATAGATCATGATATGTTTTACTACTTCAATTCTCCCCCTTTGACATCAATGGAAAAGGTATTGGTCAATTAACCCATGATTAAATCTCCTCATCAACTTGTAGTGTGATAAATTTAAAAGACTAGAACTTGAACAAGAGGTCAATGATGAATTATAAGACCAAAATCCTCAAGGTACAAGGGTTCCATACTTAGGAAATTTTTTGAAAAATGACAACCCCTATGTTAGAACCTCCAAAATTTGCCTAGTTTCATTATCATAACTAGCCTTGAGCCCAATTACTAAATCCTTGATTCTTATGCTAAAATTATCTCTCCCTGACTAAGCCTCCTCATTACAAATAAAGAAATAATCTCTTGGGTCTAATTGACACTAAAAACTAAAAATAAGAGACTGTAAAATTATAAAATTGTTCAATTTTTCAATAAAATGATATCTAAAATATTGCATTCATAATATACCACTATATTCCCACCTAAAATACATAAAAAATATAATACCACCCTATCGCAATAGTCAACAAAGGTATGCACAGGATGGTGTGACATATAGGTCAATATAAAAAATTTACCAAAATACTATGGAAACCAAATATGAATAGCATAGGGTAGCAGTGAGAACATGCAAAAACTAAAGTAAACCATAGCCCTGAAAGTGGTAAATAGTGACACTATGGTATGGTAGTGAAAAATCACTCAACCACTAGAATTAACCTGATGTATGGCAGTGAACAATCACTCAATATGGTGGATTAGTTAGAAGCTCTATATTCAATGATTTATATAGCTTGACATCTATTATATAATTTATCATTTTAAATATAATAAATATTTTTTTGAAAGTAAAAAAATTTATGGGTTTTACATTTATTAAATAATGTATTATTTTAATATTATAAATATTTTTTTAAAATAATATGATTTATTTAATTAAATAAGATTTATGTTTTTTAATCTTTTTAAAATTTAGAATTATTATTTTTTCTATTTAATCATTTTAAATTTAAATTTCTCTTTTATATTCTTTAAAGTGTGTCAATATATTCACATATTTTGTTTATAGTATAATTTTTATATATTAGTATATAAATTAAATTAATTATAATATACATGTTAAAATTATTAATAGAATTATTATATGTTAATTAATTTTTATTTTTTCTTGATTGAAATCTTGTTTTTACATGGATTTATTATACCAAATTCACTCAGAGCATGATCTTGAAGGAGATTTATACCTTGGTGAATGGCTAGACAACATTGTTTACACCATCATCTTCACCATTAGACTTTAAATACATAAATACATACAAATATGATCAATATTTACTATTGTATATGGCATTAACCTAAAAAGAAAAATATATATATTTAAATGTTAAAATTGGTATTAAAAGGGTATTAAATTATTCAAAATACCTTTTAACATATTCATGTACTTGGAATTAGCCTTATCCATAAGTTTCATAAGTTAAAAAGGTGTTTTAATGTAATTTTAAGCCAAAAAGGGGTCATTTTTGAGCTCACACGTGCCAATTTTTTACCCAAAAGCATGTAAAAGGATATAATACCTGATTTAACATTAATATGACTCATTATACTTCTATTTTGTTCTATTTTTGGTGGTAGAGAGCTTAATTTAGAATTAAAAGCAAAGAAAGACCCCTTTTCATCCATATTTCAAAGAATAGTATGGAATTGTATGATCATCCATAAAGTGAAGGTCGTGAATAGGATAAGAACATCATAACAAGGGTTATAGAAGATTTTAATGGTTGAAGGAGGAAATACATGCCCAAAACCAATCCCCTATAGTGACCTTATTGGTTTGCACACAAGGAGATCCCTTTAGGTTTGCAATTGGTATGGCCATGAGAGAGATGATTCAGGTTTGCATTTTTTTCTAGATAAACTAGACTTAGAGAGATTCCTATTAGAGAAAGTGGTTCTCAAATTGGTTATCTCTCCCTCATGAATAATCCATTTAAATTTAGGGTATACATTTGTAGTCTTCCATCCAGGAAGGTAGTCAATGTTTTATAATTTCTCCTCACTAGGGCATTATTTTAAGAAAATTCAAGTTTACAAGGATTCTTAGGGATATGTACTTCATTTAAATGTTATCCATTAGTACATTTATGCATGTGTGAGGTTCATACTAATCTCAGGAAGACAATTATTACAATCTATAATTTATCATGCTTCTAAATATGAATTATACAGTCTATGAGAGATAAAAATCTTCAAAGATTTCTTGGTTTTGTGTTTATAGGGATCTCCTTCATGTTTTCATATGTTCTTCATGTAATTTTTCCATGAGATTATTCAAAATATTCATAGTAAATCCATATTTATGTTCTCAAGCATCTTAAATCTCCTATTTAGTAAAAACTAAGGTTTCTTAACATATTTTAAGGAACTTACCACATTCCTAGGTTTCAAATTTGCCTTCTTGTCCTCCTTTAATGGCCTCCAAACTGATACATAAAGTAGAGGATGGGATCATGCTTCCATTTGACCTTAAAAATAGTCATGACATACCAAAATCCATGATACACACACCTTCATATTATCTACCTTCATCCTCACTATCATACACTATCATCTACACTATGGTAATGCTTATTTTCCACCTTCATACAAGTGTTCCATCCTCCATTCATCTCATCACCCCCTCCATTCCTCTTCATTTCATCATTAATCCCATAAAGAGTCAAGAAAAAGTAATATGTTGGCATGATCATTGAAGAAGAAGGTATGTATACCAAGAAATCATCATATATAGCCAAGAATGTGTACATACAGTAGTATACCAATAGTCAACACTTTCATGAAGGTATAAAAGAGAAATATATAATAGAAGATGTATTTTCAAGGTCTATACTCATACCATATCAAAAATCATATAAGGGAGAGATACAATGATCAATTTAGGTTTTGAGTCTTCCTTAATGCCAATTTCTAAGTTCTCTACATATAATGGATCATATACACAGTCATCATATGAGAAAGAAGGGCATGGTCTTTGAAAGTTCTCATCATGATATGAGTGAGGGATGAGGGTGAATAGTCAATGTGAGGTTTTAAATACTAATATGACTATATTCATGTCATACACCTTTAATAGGTAGTCATATGGTTGTATTAAGTGTTTTAAAGTACATCTACAGGCTGGTACTTAGGTAGCCTATAATATATAAGGGTTTTGAAGAGTCTTAAGACCTATCAAGATGAGAAAGAAACTAAATTAAAAATCAAATACATGAATCAAGTCATGAATTGGATACCATAATGAAGGTATCTAAAATAAAAACATAATTCAAAGCCTTGAATGGCTCAAACTAGCTCAAGGATACTGACAGCCAACCCAAATTAATGACCTATAACCAAGTAGGTGGACAGTGCCAAATGAAGACTTCAAAGATATAACTTTCAAGTAGGATAATGAGATTATTTTAAGATATTTTAACAATTTATGATAATTTTCACACCTATTGTCACCATATGTGATATCAAGACTCTTGAGGAATCATTAGTGTAGTCATTATCTATACAAGAACCTATAGGCAACAAACCTGTAGTGGTCTATATACGAGGAGGTATGTCTTCATAAGGATGACATGAGGATATAGTAATAAATGTAAAAATGATATTAAAAAGAGATGCAGGTAAATTTTTTTGTCAATAACACTTGAGTGAGTTACCAAACTCAACTGAGTCATATACCTCCAAACAAGCTACATCTTTAAGTACTCATGCCTATCTTCGAGCTAGTATGGGTTGAGGGCAAAATGGTTCATAAAGAGAGTTTCATATATATGATTATAATTCATTTAAAATTTAGTATATTAACTAATGAAGGTTAAGAATGGTTATAAACACAAGCTATAGGTAGATCAAGTGTCAACTCAACCTATAATCATGTTAACACAGGCTATCTTCAAGCAAGCAATAGGAAAACAATCAGTACGATGGCCTAATGATAGATATTCATGGTAGTATGAAGGTTTCATGAGACAATTTATGGTTAAATTATGTTATTAAATATTAATTAGTCATCTCAAACTATGACGTGGTCAATGTCAAACAAAAAGTACGCCTATAGCCACTTAAGAGAGCAAGCCTAGCTCTAAAATGGAAAGTAGTATCCAAACATAGTGGTCAAGAAGGAGTCATGTGATTCATGGAATTTTCATAGAAAAAAAATGGTTTTTGAGGAAAAATAACATGAATATAGTGGGATCCAAGCATTTTTTTTATAGTGATTCACCTAATAATGTGCACCTATAACCATATAATTGAGAGCCTTCTCATTGACACAGTCACCTATTGGAAAAATGCAAACTCTAAGACCATTCAAGTCAATATATGGACATATGAAGATATATAATGAAAATAAAAATATAGGTGGGTATATAAAAAACTTATCAAGACATTTAAAACACTATCAAGATCATGAAGATGTACTACATTGGCCTGTTGTATGGAATGTGACTATGTAAAGGCTTAAAACCTTATATAAAGAATCAATGTGAAAAAAGGCAGCATGTGAGGATGGTTTCAAGTGTTTTAAGGGTATAAAAACACCAAATAATTTTTAAATTCTCCTTATAAACCTCTAAACCTCAAAATACCACTTTAAACATTGTTGACATAAAATCATGGTGAGATTTATTGAGAAGTAAGGTCATGTATAGGTGGTTTGGGTACGCAAAATGATAAATAGATATTAAAATAATTTAAATTAGGAGTGTAATGATACATAAAAGTAATATTCACCTTTTTATATCCTAATAAAATGTGTAAAATGTAAATTATAATCATAGGCATAATGAGGCTAAAACTAGCAGGCAACTCAAACTAGTTTCTAGTAAAAAGAACATACAAGACAAAATATGCATCCAAAAAGCTTGAAAATTGGTGGAGATACTCATAATGAATATTATAAATATAAATAATAATTTTTAGGTCACTTTAGGGGTGTATTTTCTCACTTTTTTTTATAAATCCCCCTACATGTCTATTCATTATCACCATTAGAATAGGAAGTGTTCTTGAGGTGCATATAGGTGTGGTAGAAGGTTATAAATACATTTGAATGTTTTAGAAGCATGAGATACTGATAAAAAATATTTAAAACACATTTAAATAGTTTTAAAACTCTAATTTATATGCAAACTATGCCCTTGAGGGATAAAACAAACAAGCAGCCATAGTACTAAAAGGCATTTTTAGACCTATCAAGCAAGATGACACATTTAGAATGTTATGATGAGATGGTAAATGTACCATGAATGTGTATTAAATAAAGGGAGATTAGGATTTTTTTTTTAAAAATCCATAAGGATAAATTAAAATTCTATATTCAAGACACCCATTTGAGTCACCTGATCAAGTGTCCTTATCAGCTCATCCAAAATAGCTACTCTTGAGGAAATTTAGATAGTTTGACCTAGTTAAGTAGTTTGACTAAGTTGTAGGTGTTTCTTCATCAAAATGACCTATCTAATGATATGAGGAGTTTTTTTAGGCCTAAATATCATTTTAATTTCATGTCTCATGAGTTTTATATAGGTTTTCAAGAGCCATCAAGTGCCATAAATAGGATACTATGCCTATTTGGCATATTTGGCCTATTTGAGCAATCAAGCAAGGAGGAAATTAGCATTGGAAGGCTATAAAATGAGTTAATTTTGATTTTTCACTCCATTTATCTACTCTTAAAGTGTAATTTACATGCACAACTCAGTCTACAAGTGCCAATTCATGTAAATAAGGGCTTAAGTGGGAGTTAACTAGTCTTTATTGCCATTCACTCTAGTTGACTGATCCTTGACTAATCATCATGCATGTTCCTTGGTATTCATGCAAGAAGGACAATAACTTACTCTTGAACTCACTTCAAGTTTATTTATCAATCAATACATGGTGTATCATTTATGAAAGAGGAGATTTGACAAGTCAAGATGGCCCATCATCTCATTCTAATACCACAGATCATGTAAGGACATTAAACATAGAGACAAGTCTTAAGGAATATTTTTTAAAATTTGTAAATGAAAATTTAATTTATTTAATTCTATTTAACTTCTCTTTCTCACCTTTATGCCACATTGGCTAGAGCTTCTTATAGCTTCTATATAGTCAAGATTTCAAGCTAGGATCCCTCTCTTCAGCATGATTAAACTCTACCAAGATTGAGATTTGTAACCTTTTGAGATGAATAAAATGACTTTTTAGACTCCTATATTATGTTATGGTCACCTAGTTACTAGTATGTCATCTTATGTAGGTCATGTTTAGTGTTTGATGTCATTTGACTGAGCTAATAGTGGATATATTGGCTAGTTAGTTCCTTGAATTAGGTTTATCTATCAATTCCCTCATGTCTTGGTCACTTGATGAAACCTCTATGTGAACTACTATTGTATATGAATAATCTGGAGTTGTAGTTATTTATTTGTCTTATTGGTGTTTTAGGAGATCAAATAGAGTGGATGAACCAACAATATTATTGTATCACCATCAGTAACTTAGATTTTTCTTTCAGTTATCCTTCTAACCTTTTTCATCCAAAAATTTACAATAGGTTTTAGTAATTTGAACATTAGTGATACATCAAAGGAGATAGCTTCATCAAAACTAGAGGTATAGCTAGAGTGTAAGTGTCCCACACCTCAGATCATTCCAATGTTATTCTAGGTGTGAAGGAGATCCTGAGCAATTAGTAATCAACCTTCAATCAGGGTGTTATCTAGGTTACTAACAATTAGTTTCAAATTTATCCATATATAGTGGGGGCATGCTTTGGAAACATGTATTCCACACATAATTTTTTGAACTAGACAAAGCACATAATTATATGATTTTGATACACATTTATGGGAGAATTTTATACCATTATTACACATAGTTTCAACATGAGACAATTTAAGGTGTATATTATATGCAACATGTGCCTAATATTGAAAAATCCAAATCAAATTTAGATTCAAAAACTATTGCACATACTGATACCCAATGGACTTTTACAAACTTTAGTAAGATAATCTATTATAATAGTTGGTTCTTCTTTTGGTATGGTTGGGGTGATTAAATCACTCAATCTTATCAAGATTTTCAATTTAGACTTAATCATCCAAACTCACTAGGTTACAAGTATCATTGGGTTGCACAATTGAGCTAATCTAAACTATTAGGTGAAAACTCACTTTTATTCCAAAATTGGGGGAATGTACCCTCCAATATTTCTCTCTATCTTTATCTACTTGGATAAACTCACTTTAAATAATTATCTATATTTATCCTAATCTCAATTTTATATTTTTATAATGATACATATTTTTCAAAAACAACTTGCTAATAGGAAAGGTAGTTACATCAACACATATGTATATTTATAAACCTTACTCTTTTAATTTCAATCTATTTCAAGTAATTTTGACCTAGTTTATATGCACTAATTATACACTATAACATGCTCTTGGTTGTATGTAGTCAATATCAAAACACTCAAACCCACCTCTAGAAAATCACTCAAATTCAACTCAAGCAAAGATAAGGTGTGTATACACACCTAGGTACTTATTCTTTTCCTTTAAACTAATAATTTCATTCCTAGATTAAAGAGGGTTAAATCTAGATGATATTTTTTGATTATGTAACACCTTAATCTTGTACACTTGGAAAACTCATGACCATGGATATTCCTTTTAGTTTTACACATATATTACTTTTGTAAGCCTCACATATACTCTATCTTATGCCTCTTGGCCTATCTCTTAGTCTGACTAGCCTTATTTGATGGCATAAACATCTTGCCTTGCCCATAATTCTTAAAATATACTTATCTTACACTTTTATAAGTTTTGAGCCTATGTTTTCTCTCCTTCACCCTAGAAACTAATGATTGGGTTAAATAATAGTGTCTATGTTACCATTATGACTTGATGCAACTGTCTAGTGCCCTACATTCATCTAATTTATAAATGATACATATCATAATGATTGGCTTCAGTGCTTTTATGTGAGTTATCTCCTCATTCATTCACCACCTATGTAACCTAGCAATAAGACTAAAAGATCACTCAATAATAACTTAAGAAGCACTCAAGTTAATAAAAGCTTTCCTATTCTACCCTATTTTGATATCAGTCAAAGGAACAACATAACTACATGTCTGAATTACTAAAAGAGCTGTTATAAGGTCATATTTTCCAAGTTACAAGCTAGGTCACTATTATACTTGATTTACACACATTGCATGATTCACACACAATAAAACACATATGGGACAACTACATGAGTATAAATCCCTCTTATGGAGTATTGGATATGTAGACAACATCCTTTGATAATGAGGTCATTACAGGTCAGCATAACACCTTGTGCCCACTAACCCATTTTCTCCCAAGGTCACATTGAAGATGTAAAGCTAAGGTTTTGCCATTTCATAGGGAGTGACAATCCATGACCTAGATCTAAATGCACTAAAGTTAAGGTGAAGCCAAAAATAGAAGCATACAGGTGATCACATCCTATTTTAGCACAAATTCCATATATGACACTAACATCTAACTCAAACACTAGCATTGATGTAACTATTCCAGGTTGATGTAAGTGTTTAGCTTGATAGAGCCACCAAATAGGAAAATAAAATAAATGAATAAAAATGTTCTATATGGTAAAAAGATAAAAATGGTCAAAATAATGGTATGGTAAATGGATGAATACTAAATGGTTTCCCCTAAGTGAGGTTTTTCATAAAAAAATGTTCAAATCAGTTAAGCATAGTAATTTTTATTTTGCTAAGTTCATATAAATACATAAATATGATCAATCTTTTTTTTACATAATAATATGTTCAATCATATTTTTTACTAGATTTTTTTTATTTAAATTTAAATTTTAAATTTTTATTGATAAAGAATATTGATTTATAAGAGTTTATGTTATTCTAATTATGTTGATTGACGTAACCTATAATAAAAATGAGGATAAGTAGTGTTAATGGAACGTAATAGGGTGAGATGTCAATAAAAATGACTTCCCTTAAATTGTATGTATATCTGATTGTCATAAAACAATTTTACTTCTTATTTGGAGAATGCAATTGAAAAATTGTAATATCTTAAACATACGATAGAGTTGTGAACTGATTTTTTTCAATAATTTTTATTTCAAGATCAATAATATTGATATAACTAGATTAAAATAATAGATTAAATTATATAATAAATATAAGAAAAATACCTCAAAATTAACACATCTCAATATTATTCAAAAAAATATATATAATATATATATACTAATATTTAAATTATTATGTCAAAATATATATAATTTATAATGATAATAGATGATGATGATGATGATAGGGTGTAATAGTTTAAGATAGTAAAAGTGGAAGGGCCCCAACAAAGGCAATATATCCTCACCCACCTGATCCAATGCCATGTCACTATAACCACATTATTTGAGGTCATTCCTCCACCCCACGAGAGTCGAAAGGGGTGTGTGAAGGGTGGCAGGGTGGTGGTATGAGATTGTTTGACCCATTTTCCTAGAGCAAGCAAAGTGAAGGTGTGTGATATATTAAGGAGAGTAAAATGCTAACTCTACCATACCACTACCCTATAGTGATATTGATATGATAGAGTGGTACTATGGTGAGCTTTTCAATTTCCCAAGATCAAAGGCATATATTCAAACTCAAAATATTTATATGAATTGGCATTAATAATGAGGTGATCGAGCTCAGTAGCAAAAGGATTCGATGCCATTTTTATAATCATTCACATAGCTCAGCATACCAAAGGCAAGGGAGTTTAAGGAGGAAGACTTTGTAGCTATTATTTCACTGAGTAATCTCACAAAAACCCTCTGTAGCAAGTGTATAAGAACTAAGTTTGCTCAATTCTACAAGTAGACACTTTAAAAAATCAAGTACAATTAAATTCTTCATCATGCCACCCAAAATAAGTGAACTTGCAAGTAAGAAGGAAGAATCCAAAACCTCTAAAATTAAAAAGATAACTTTACAATAGTCCATACTTGATGTGTTACCTAATTCAATAGAAAAGGGATTCAAAAAGGTGTTTAGAGATGTAGCTCACAGATGCAGAGACCTAATTATTCTTATCTTAGGGTGGGATTTATTTTGGTACTTATATGATAAGAGGGATGGTAAGATTCCAATTTAAAATCCTTAGGCCTTAGACTTGTCCAAAATAATAGTCTCAAATGTATTCATATATGTTGAGTTTATCAAAGTAATAACACAATATTACCACCTGACTACTAAGACTATAAGAATGCTAGACAACTCACCATTAGTGATATTGACTAAAGCAACAATTGTAGAGTGTTTTATGTTGAATAAGCAAGCCATCAAAAAGATTAACCTAGATAAAAGTGAGGAAGACTATATGAGATTGAGAAAAAACTATAAGAGTGATGAATTTCCTCTTCACATGAAAAGGGGTGCAAACAATAAAAGAATACCTATTTTCCCTTCCAATAATGAGCCATTTACCATTGAAGACATTCAAGTTTATATTAAAAAAACTTATTTTGCTTTATGTCAATTGCTTGGGATTGATTCTCAAGAGAAGATGAAAATTAGTCTCATAATGATGGCAATGAGGATTCAAAACCCTAAAGTGAATGTTTAGTATGACTTTGTTGCTCTAATTGAGCAAGGGCTACATAAGGGATTCTTACAAGTGAGAGAAAACATGGCCCCTATCACTTTCAAAAATCATTCCTTGTTGTGTCATTTAATATTATATCAAAACAAAGATAAATAGACTAAGAGGATGTGCTTGGGGATGACTGACCAACAAAGAGGAAATAGGTTACCCATGTAGCATTGGTGTTACATCTAGGATAACAGATGTAGGAATAATGATTATGTGACATTTCATGATGATTTATTAGTACGAGTCATGTCCACTCTTGGTCACATTTCACCAATATTTCCCATTGAAATTAGAGAATTATTAATACCCTTAGCATTGAACCCAAAATAGGGACATGTGCATAATTTTAGTAACTGATTCTTTCTAGAAGACCAAACAATGATAAGAGTTTATGGGTGTCCTCAAGCCCCACACATTATACCTAAGTCTGTTTCCCTTAGAATTGAATTTTTGGAACTTATGTGGTAAATGCTATGGATGGAGCGGGATGTTATGAAGATGTAGAAAAAGGGGACATTCCTACCTGACTTAACTATATGTGGGGAATTGTTTGTTGGGTCTGATACTCTAGAAAAGCTATAAAGTTATTTGAATGTAAGGTATTATTTGAAGTCATGAAGGGAAAGGGTCTTTGATCCTGAAGGACATATACACTTTGTAAGGTAAACACTACTCACTAGAGCTAGGATTACCCATGAGGTTGGTTATGAATAAGATTTATTAAAAAATTTCCTTACCCCTCATGAAGTGTTGTAGAGGAAAAGGAAATGGAAAATCATAAAAAGATTTGAGGAAGAGAAGAAGAAGAGAGGCACTGAATTCCTAAGTTTTTATGTGAAATAAGGGGATCCTCTTAAGAGGATAAATTTGATAATTGACAACTTTGAAAGGTTGTATGTTCATCCAAAAAAGGAATCTAAGGGGAAGTCTCCAAAACCCACCAAGTTACCCATCAAGAGGCCAAGTGGTGTTGTGATTGCAAAACCCCTTCTAAACACTACTATAGTACAATCAAAATCACCTCTAGAGAAACTAGAGCCTAATAAGCAAAAGACATAGGAAGTACCCCCCTTAGTGGCATATAAAGTAAGTGAAGAGGTGGGGGATATAGAGGAGATAGACAATGTGTTAATTAATTTGAAAAATGATGATGAAGTGGATCACCCACTCCCTAAACTTGCAACTGAGTCTCACAAACCAAAAGAAAGGGTGGATGTGCATGCACATAATGATTAGGAGATGAATGATGATGAAAGATTGGTTGTTATCTTATGTTTATTAAAGATGATGAATTTATCCAAACCCCTGCGTTTAAATATTTTTTGATCAACATGAAAATGAGAGAATTTAAGGAGAGACTACAGATTAATAAGATGGGTACTGAAGAGTCCCAACATGATCAGATTATTGTTCAAACCTTTAAGGAACTCAGATCAATGAATTGAATATCATCCCACAAGAGGCCAAAAAATTGTTATTAGAGAGAAACATACTAATCATTCCTAGGATAGAACTAAAAAATATATTCTTACTAGATCAAGTAAGAAGCCAAGAAGATCCCATGTTGATTTCTGAATTCAGTTCAAATCAGGGAATGAGTGGCATAGGTTACAATCCAAGAATTTAAACCCTAGCATTTTGGAAATAGAAAAAAATAATATAAAAACCAATATTTCTTGATGTTTTACTATAAATGAGAGGGACTACCATGGTTAAGACACTTCAAAACACATCAGTAGTGGAGGCAACTACTATGACAATGCATATAGCAATGTTTATTAGGGATATGGTTAAAGGTATGGAGCTTAGATTGGTGTAATATGAGAAAGCATAGACTAATTTAAATAATGAAGTGAATAGTTTATTCATAGAAAATGTGAAATTGAAAGATCAGTTGAAGGGAGCAGGTCCTTCCCAAAGCATAGAATTAACAGTATACCATCCCCCTACCATCCAGACTGATAGAAGTACAATCACTATTGAACAAGTAAATGTACTAAAATAATAAATTGAGAAATTTAAAAAGACTAATGAAGAAATAAAGGAAGAAGCAAAGATAAAAACCCTCAGGGTATTGTAAAATATCTTGGAGCATAGGGTTAAACTAATTCTAGACAAATTGGAAAATGTGTATGAATGTTATGTCTCTTTATCATAAGTAGTTGATTAGATGAAGGCCCATGTACCTATATTAGACCCCTTATTCAATAAATGGAAACCTATACATAACACTTTAATAAATTTATGTATAATTTTACAAAGGAGTGTTGAGGCCCCCATAAATTTAAAGCCTACTGAGAAAATGATCCAAATGGTCATAGATGAATTTCAATACATATTTGAAGAAGACCAAAATATCAAGGAAAAAATGGATTCATTTCACACACTAAAGTAGTGGTTTATGCTTAAGATACTAAGGGATGATGATCAATTAAAAGGCTCTAAGGATTGGATATATGAGTTTATCCAAATTATTTCCAACTACCTCACTCATTTATAGAAGGATGGTGAGATAAATCTTCACAGCCTTAATTTAACCTTGGATGGAATAATTGCACTAGATGTTGGATACTCAAAATTCATCAAGGACACTAGAGGGTTATTAGACAATAGATATAAGAGTCACTTGGAAACACACCAAAAATTCAAGAGTACAAATGGACTCATGATTACATAATATACCAATCAGAGCAAACATATCTAACTCCCCCAAAAGAATAGGCCTTGTAGTAAAGTACCAAGCCTTAGATATACTATCATGGAGAGAGGACCTTACCAGATCTAAATGATCATGGGTACCTTATGATGACTAACAAACTTAAGTATCTTGTGAGTGCTCTAGAATTCAAAATCTAATCATTTCTCATCTTTTGTTTCTTATATGTAATCCTATGTAAACAATGATAATTAAGAATTTTTGGATTTATGTTAAAAGTGGGTAACTAAAAAGACGCTTTTTGACATGTAACAGTCTAAAGCTTTTCACTTCCCTTACTCACCTATAAAATAGAAACCAAGACTAAATGATAATCATCATTAGGGGAGTCAATTAGGACAAAATTTTGAAACGTATTGTAAAATCTTTTTGAAGATCAATAGAATGAAGTTATAATTGGTGGCTGAATTCTAGTTTCAATTATTTGTTGAAGTGAATTAATGAATGTTATCTTGTTGTCTCCAATTTGATATGTCATTTATTTAAATCAATATATCAAGGGTATATCTAGTTTATCAAAACACATTTGTTATCTTTATGTGTTTAATTTACTAGTTCCTTCAAAGAAGGATTAAATTCCCTTAAGTAAATCATATTAACCTGGGGAGAATCACTGGGATTAATAAGAAGAGTCTCGTAAATAAAATCTTGCATGTTTATACAAGGTATAAACATCCCAAGTGCGAAACAATTCAAATTTTAGCCAAAAGGAGGACACATGTCATTTTGCATTCTTGACTCCATTGCCTAATAAGTAAAGGCACTGATCATATTTACAATAAAAATAATATTTCAAAAAAAAATTCATTTATACATTTTGAATTTTTGTAGTAGGATTAGGAATAGGAGTTATTCTTTATCTATTTCAAACCCTCATGTCAGTGAGAAATAGATTATGAGCAGATGAATAATTTGAAGAGATAGTAATTAAATAAACCCTCTAAATTTGTGTGAGGATATAATCTACTTAATTATCACCATTTAGTTTATATTTTTTGGTGATCAAGGTACACCCCCTTAGGCCTAGTAGATCCTAAAGAGCAAGGAATTTCAACCATCTTAGTTGATTCCATTCATTGGCCAAAACATTACCAAACCTGATCATAGAACTTGTCATACTCTTAGGGTTTGCAATCTAAAATTTTGGGAACCAACACCCTAGGACCAAGATAGAAAAGTATAACTCTCCTTTTAAAGACCAAAAAACTATGAAATCCCAACAGTGTTACCAAAGCCATCATGTCTTCTAATCATTCTATGGTTTTATGTTTTTTCCCTAATAACCATTTCTCAAATGTTGAACATAAATGTTTTTAATCCCTCAGAACTAGTCACTTTTAATGATTTTTTTCCTAAAAGTAAAAGCCCATTTGATGTCCAAAATTTGAGATTCAAACTAATATTCTACTGCTATTCTACTAATTTAAGTTGTTGATTTATACATTATTATTTATTTAGACTTCAAGAAATGAGGAAAAAGACTTTACAGCACAAATTAGATGATAGTGATCATAATGCTTAAATTTTAGTGATACATTATGAGCACTTTTTTAGATAAAATGTGGCCAAGAATAATGAATATTTATCACATTTTGGTTTTACAAACAGGCAAGTTATAAATCCACTAAGTAGTATATTATTTGTTTAATAGTGTTTAATGAAATTTTATAGGCAAGAGATTTATGTATATAAGACATAATATGATAATTTTTTTGTTTTATAGGTAATAAAATGTGGAGAAAAAATAAAAGGAAAGAAAAGATACAGTGCCATCAAATCATACAAGCCAACACATTTATGATTCAACAAATGTAATTGGTGAAAAGAATAGTAATCATGATGTGCAACCTAATATAGCACATGGTGATATGCAACATCATGATGATATCTTAGCAAAAAGTCTAATAGAGATTATTGAAAAACATGAGAGAAAAGGAACAATAAGTCTACAGATGATTTATTCAAGATTAAAGGATGTGTTTGAAGTGAAATATATAGAGATCAGTACTAATCTACCTAATCATTCCTCACCTAATGTGGCCAAGGAGCATGAAGTTATAGTTAATGAAAGTCATGAAGAGATATCTCTTACATCTGGTGTGCCTTAGAGTGCACCTGTTGCATCTACAACTTTTGATGGAACTAGTGGATCATCCAAAAATATTGGTAGTGGTTTAATAGAAGATGTGTCTAATTTTGTCAAAAGACAAAGATTGAGTTAAAATTTGTACATATCTATATAGATGAATGCAAAAAAAATAAAATTAGAAGGCAAGAATCCATTCTTAGTTGAGGTATCGAGAGATGGTGAGCCCATTGGGCCAAATGCTGCAAGGTGGACCTCCAAGTTGGGTGTAAGATGTAGGGCCCATTTGTATATTTGCAATTCAAAATTTATAGGGCAAGATCCATGAAGTGTGTAAAATTTTATACAAAAAATATAAAATTCTTTTGAGACTATTGGTGGACAAATCTCTAGAAAATATTACAAGCAAAAGATGACACTTTTGATAAAAAAATTATATACAATTGTAGAAAAAAATCATGGAGGGAAGAGAGAGGTTAGACTCTACTCTATCTCCCAAATAGTGGGAGGTGTTGAAATAAAGTATGCATTTTGAAGAATATTTGACAAAGAGTAATAGAGGCAAGAGAGAAAGAGATAATGTGAGGGTTGGATATACATTTGGCCGAGGTAGGTTACAAGCTAAAATGGATAAATTTGGAGCAAGTGTATGGATTTTTGGTTTAATTTACGTTGTGTTATTTATTTTTATTTTTTATTAAAATAACTATATGTTGAAATTGATATTGTATTTTAGGTGGAAAACAGTAATAGAGAAGCAAGTGCAGAAGATATTGTCAATTATATGGCAGCACTAGATCTTAGTAAATATAAGAGTAGGATGAAGTAGAAATCTAGTTCATCAATAGAGATTTCAAAACCATGTATTAGATACCTAGTAAGAGCCTCTATAAATTATTTCAACTCAAATGAAAGGTACCAACATGTGATGAGTTTCATATACAATCTCACTAAGAAAGTTTCATAGTTGGTTGCCTCCATTAAGCCTATAGTTTATGCATGGAATGAGCATAATTCCATAGATTCAAATGAGGTAAGAGGATCTCTTGATCTCATTTCTTCTTGTTTGGTAATTATATATACAAATGCCTCTTAATATGTAAATTTAAATATGAGCATAAGAGAATCCAACCTAGTTTATTTATTGTTGGAGTGATCCAAAAAATGTTATTTTGGATAAATTTATAGCTTGCATTCTTTACTTGACTATTGAATGCTTTCTATATTTTTTTTATATGATGGTTAAACCACATGCAGAGAAATTTTATCAAAGTAGCATAAAAATGAAAATACCTTGATGTCAATAAAGTTATCAATATTGATAGTGATCATGATGAACTAGATGAAAATGTGCAAAATAGTCATAGTTGTGCTAAAGTTGAGGTAATATAATAATTGTTATCAATTATATGTCAAAAAAAATTGTTATTATTCATGCTTAAAATGTTATTTTGGACAAAAATTTATAGATTTTGCATTCTTTAATTTGTAATTTAATCTGTCCCAATGTTTTATCATTCTTTTTTTGGACAAAAATTTATAGCTTTTACATTCTTTAAGTTGTAAGTTAATTTATCCCAATGTTTTGTCATTCTTCATGCTTAAAATGTTCTTTTGCACAAAAATTTATAGATTTTGCATTCTTTACTTGAATTATATTAATTTTTTCATGATAATTAAACCACATGTAGAGCAATTATATAAAATCATAATTAAAAGAAAAAGGCCCTATCAATAGAGCTCTTTGCAAAGCTGCACAACTTCATGTCAATGTTGATAGTGATTATGTTGAACTTGATGAGCATGTGCATGATATTAATAGTAGTAGTGGTGATGAAATAGAGGTGAGTGATATGAAACCACATGAAATTAAGTAATATTCAAGTAAGTAATGGTATTTTTATTATTTAAATAAGAGTAATAATTACCTATGTGATAGAAGTTGGTTATAATAGTAGTGAAGTGCAATTAACTACTATACATAGATTATGAAAATAAGGGAGAACATATAGCTTTCATATGGAATATTAGAGATTAGTTTTAATAGAGTGCATATATAGATTTTGACTGTGAATTAGTGCATTGTGTTTGGGGATGTCATGGTCCTCAGTTGGGGGGACTTTATTGCCAATCCATGTCTCTTTGTGGAGTACTCATACATTCTTGCACTATTGCAGTCTTGCCCTCCATTTGTTTGTACCTTATAGTGGGTTAGTTTTTTTTATAACATATTGACACCTTTTGTATCTAACATCCATTCTATATCAAATATTAAGAAGTTAATTTTTGTTTAATATATCAGGTGCATGGTTTCAGGTTTCCTATCATCATTTTTTAGTTTCTTATAAGTATTTATCAAAATTTTATCTATGTGTTATCAAATGTTTTAGATCTCAGTATAATGTGTATTTTTTTTGTTTTTGAAAAAATATATTAATAAACTCCAAGAAGGGGATAAATTTAGGGTGTTGGATCCATTTGATGGTGTTGTTGTGGGCATTGGGTGGATTCACTCACTATCTATTATACATGAAGTCAAACTGAAAAGAATAGGAGATGTAAATGTAAATATTTTAAAGGTCACAAGTAAAATACCCCTTGCTTATGAAGATAAAATAGATGGATTTTTCCATCTAAAATATAAAGAAGGAACCTTCGCATGGTGGTTACTAAAATATTTATAAAAAATGACATAGTTTTCGTTTATCAAGTACGAGTTGTTAGACAACTTGGCCCATTGCTTTATGTTGTAGTTTTAATGTGTTGTTTAGGGATATTTATCATGGTGTATTTTCAAGAGTTGGAAACTCTTAGACTTTGACATTTTTAATTATATATATGTATATGAACATCTTACAATTCATCAAAATTGCATTATATTTTTTATTGTAGATTACCTTTTTTATCATGATGTTGAATCAATATTTTAACTTCTAGCATGTTGTAGCATATTCGTATATGTAATATTTTTATTTGATTTTATGTTTTAATTCAATTTTACTAATATGTTTATTTATGGCCTATGCTGGTGGGTTGGGAGAAAAATCAAATAATAGAACATAAGCCTAGGCCCTCCTTTAGGGTATCAAGTTGGTGATCTCCATTGGAATCAAAACCTTCTTATTAGAGGGAGACTCCAAACTTGTCATTGATGCATTTAGAGATAAAGATAGAATAGGATGGAAGTTGGAGGACATCATTCAAGATATAAAACACCTCCTTCTAGGTTTTGAAGAGCTTGAAGTCAAACATATCTATAGAGAGGGAAATTAGATGGTAGATGTAATGGCCAACTTGGGAATAAATCTTTTCCCTCTAAGGTTTTTGAGGAACACAAATAGTATACCCACTGAAGTTAGAGAACTCCTCCTTTTGGAGGCCCAACCTTTCTTGACATAATGGCTCACATCAACTATTATATATTAAATTAATTCCTTATTTATTTTCTTGGCAGCTCTATGTTGGACATTGGTCACATTAAGGGTAGGAAAGGTGTTGTCATAAAAGTTTAGAAAGTGACGCATGAGCTCACTTTAAATTATGATTATTTCCACTTCAATGAAAATCAATATCACATGAGGCAGATTCATTTCTTGACGATGCTTGCTCACATGAGAAATCCTTATAAGCTTCCCTATTTATGCAATCATTACTCAATTATCTTATATAATTTGAAAAAGGGGGTTGGGATTCAAGTGATCTTAAAGGATGGTTTCCTAATGATAACCATTCCTTTACTTATAATTATTTGACTCAATTATGTTTAATCTTTGGTGGCTAATTTTGGTCTTAACCAATTCTACCAACAACTCTGAGAAGGTTTCAATCATGAGAGGTGACAAGGTTAGAATGGAGCCTTTATCCTACGATGAGACTAAAGTAGATGACATGATTTGGAGTATCTGTTATGAAATAGGTATTACTTCTTTCTTGGAATGCCTCAATGGCTATGATGAGAATCTCTCAACTCAGTTTGCCTTGAGCTAGGATGGGGATCGCAAAGTTTAGGTCAATGGTATTAAGTTTAAAATTAGTAAAGAATCAATTGTGAAGGCCACAATTTTGAGCTATGAGGGTATAATATTGAAGAAACTCACCAAATTCCAAGACCCAGAGGGGATGAAAAGATTCTTTAGAGAAGGTGAGTCTTTGGTGAAACTACATGGAGTTTTTGATAGGGATAGTTTGGTTAAGTCATGGGATAAGGTATGTTTCACTATCATGAAGTATTTCACCCTTGAAGGTATTTTTAAGTGTTTTTATCATTACCATTTTACTCTTCTAAATCACTTTTGACACAAAGTGCTTGTCAAATTTACTTTATTCATTTTGTCATACCTAGAGACTTCTATCAAATCTATTAAAAATGTTATTGATTGCAACTCAGTTGCCTTCACCATTCTGCTCTACTAAGGTCTTAATTTTAAGCTTTACCACTTTCACCTTGTATTGTGTCCATCTAAACCTTTAAAGGCTTTTTTTATTGATGAATCTTGTGAAAGTGACTTAGAAGACCATATCCCCCTAAGTGTTAGATTTGTTTCTATGGGACCCCTTGGTTCCCTTCCTAAGTCTAAGGACTTTGTCACCCCTTCTTCACCCCCCCCCCTTAAGAAAGACTACTTTTCCCCTCTCCTATTGGGTTTGATTTGTCCATATCTTGAAATTAAAAAATATAAACCTCTCAATCCTTCTTAATATCTGACTATAGAAGGACTATGTGAGTCGTTTACCAATCTTGTTATTTTTGGCAATAAGAAGAGGAAAGTTCTCCCTAGGGTTGTTTCATTAAATAAAAATTTGGGCAAGAAAAACAATAAAAAAGTGGTGGTTGAAGATCACCCAAAATAGGCTATGGATAAATAGCACTTGGAGGCCAAGGTGTAGGGGATGTGAATGTGGATGAAGAGTCTAGAATTAAATCTTAGAGTTTCATAGCTAAAAATTTAGGTATTAAGAGATCCAACAGACTTATAGGGGGTAAATCCCATTTGGTGAATATCATTGATTATCCCTCTACTTTAGATCTAGAGAAGGAAGTAGGTATTTTAAAAGTTAAACTCAATTTGAGCTAATAGATTGATAAGGAATGCACTAGTCACTTTGAGGAGTTGAATAAATCCTTATATGACTTTATTAAGGAGGATTCTAAGGACACCTATGATGATGGTAACCAGATCAAAAGGGAGATGGAAGAAGTAAAAAATGGTTTTCACTCGCTTTAGAACAAATTGAAAGTGTTGACAACCATATGCTTGAAGGTTATTCAACGAGTTGATTCTTCACTAATGATTCTAAAAGAGGCTTTAGATGAAGATAAGGATATTGAAGGTAAAATTGATAATGAGGATGTTCTCAATTTCATAAAAGATGACTAAAAAGACTTGATTAACAAGTAGTGTTTCTACCATGGTTGCCTTCTAATATATTTATAGTTTATTATTTGGTTGTCATCTTTTTGTTATTTGTTTGTTGCTAGTGGCCTTTGGCCTATCCTATTGCCCCTTGGGCTTTTTATACTTTGGCTCTGCACCCTTTTTACAAGCTTATAATATCAAAAAAATGTTTATTTTTGTATTTTTATTTGTTTTTATGTTTTAATTCAAGTTTAGTAATATGTTTATTTCTAGATTATAAAATTTATGATATTTAATAAATTATTCATATCATATAAATAAAAATTTACTTCTAAACTAGTAGTAAATATAATTATTCTGCAATTAATAAATAATGTATCAATTAACTACCAGTTGATAGAAATTAGTGAAAAAAATAATTAAATAAACTACCAAATGATGGTAATTAAAAATTAAAATGACTAAATTTACTACCAATTAATGGAAATCAGTCAATTAAAATGAATAAATATACTACTAATTAAGGTCAATTAATAATTAAATTAACTAAATACATTACAAATTGATATAAATTAATGAATAAATATTACTAAATATATGACCAGTTGATGGTAAAATAATGATTAAAATGAATAAATATACTACCAATGGATGGAAATTAGTTAATATAAATGATTAAATATACTACCAAGGGATGGAAATTAGTGAATAAAAATGACTAAATATACTACCAATTGATGGTAATTAATGATTATAATGACTAAATACATGACTACCATGACTAAATAAATGACCAGTTAACAAAAATCAATGACTAAATATACTACCAAATTGATCAATCAAAACAACCAATAAATGAATAAAAATAGTTTAGTCATAAATTTGGTTGCATTATAAATGATCGATAATAAACTACCAATGGTCACGTGACCAAACTTATTCATTTATATGTAATTTTTAGTAGTTTTTTAGTCATTTATTATTGTTTTTCTACTGGTGTACATTTTCATTTTTGAGCACACAAGATCTTCATTTTTATCATTTTGTGCTTGCATGGCACTTATTTAGAGTCTACTTGTCAACCTTCACAACATTTTTCATAAATGCCTTCAAAGCACTAGCCATTGTTATTTAAAATTTGCCTTTTGATTTGCATCATCGGATCATTGTCTATGGATCAACGTAGGCCATTGATCATGATCTAAGCTTTTGCATGTCATTGGCCATCTTTACATCGAGCCTTATGGTTGTGAAACTTTACATATCTATGGAATTTTTGAGCTTTATACACTACACTAGTATATGAAATGCATATTTTCCATGTGTCAAGCTTTTTGGATCTCAAAGCTCTATTAAATAGTCATCAATGATTTTGTGCCATTGGATCATTCAGTCTCGACAAAGCACAAGCCATTATTCTTACAAGATGCATGAACTTTAATTAGTGCATGGTCATAGAAAGGAACTTAAGCTAAAGTATTTTAAGCTAGGTTTATTTTATGTCCATAAACATGCCATATACTTAGGCTAAAATATTTTATACTAAGTTTTAAAGCATGATATCAAATGACCCCTTGAATGACATAAAACATGCCCCTTTGTCTAAATATTTTTTTAAAAAATCTTTAATCTGACAACCTCATGGATGTCAAATGACGTTCATGAGAACATCAAATTTAATCTCATGAAGTTCCTTTAGGTTTGGTGGGCTTGAATTTGATGGTCTCATGGACATTAATGATGGTCTCATGGACGTCAAATGATAGTCATGAGAATGTCAATTTTAAGCTCATCAAGTTCCTATATTCCATAGATTTTGGATTTAATTCACTCTATCTGATCAAGAGGCATGATGAAATGAGATCCATTTAGTCAGTATCTAAGTGACTTCATGCCATTGGTTTAGGGTTCTATTAACTTTAAGCTTCGAATGTGGGAGTGCCACATGGTGGCTTTATAGGGCTCCTGAGCTTTAACCCTATTGACCCTAGGGTGGACCCACGGTCCATTGATCATTTTTTGAGTCCTTATGATGATGGCACTTGTCATCCTTATGGGACTCCTTTACCCTTTGACATTTCAATGTTTTCTTTCCTCTACTGGATAATTTTAGGTGAGTGGTTATGAACTATTGATCATGATCTAGGATGCTTGTACAGGATTGGCTTCCTCAAATAATTAAAACCATGACCTTAGTTTTATCCTAAGGTCTTATTATATTAAAAAAAATAAAGGGGATTTAGGGTAGAACTAAGTTTTAAGCTCATATTTAATGAAGGTACCCACTTAACCTTAGGCAATCTCATGTCATTGAATCTTTAATTTTGCTTAAGTGTGAGTCATTGATCATGATCTTTATGATGACATGGGATTAGCCTGAAGGGTGAAGGCCTTAAGATCATTGAGCTTCCTTCATTCCATCTGATTGAGGGGGGAAATGAATTGATAGTCATTGGATCTACAAAAGGTAAAAGCATTTAAGTCAGGACTAAGGATAAAATAAGAGCTTAGGATAAAGTGTTAATACTAAGGTCTCATTCATGTTGGTAAACATGAATGGGGCTTTAGAATTAAGACTCTAGGATACATATGTAACAAAGGAGATCATGATAGAAAAATTAAAAGGACCCTACCAATACAAAATTTAGATTGAGTTGGAAATAAAAGAAATAAAAGGAGGGAAATAAAAGGGACCAAGCAAGAATTTCAAGTTAAGGTTTGGTAGTGTTAAGGAATATAACCAAGCCTTAACATGAAAATTAGGCTTATGTCCAAATTAATTTGAAATATTCCCACTAAATGTAAATTTTAACCAAGAAATTAAGCTAGGTTTTTCTAGAGGGTCTTTAGAACATGAATCCAGGCCTAAATTTTCACAAACCAAAGACTAGTGAAAGCTTGAATAGAATCAATCTGCAAAACCTAAACATGACCCATCAACAAGAGCTCCATGAAACTTGAAACTTCAAGACATGAGGACCAATTATTAGTAACATTAGTCAAGCTGAAAACATAATTATAAGTAAATAGGCCATTCTTATCAAATTGGATGATCTTCAAATTATGATAATGACCTAATCATATCTAGTTTTTAGTGTTAAGGTTCAAAGCATCTCAAGGGTCCCAATTTTCAAAAAAAATGGGGTATGTTGACCTCAATAGGTAAAATAGGCATGATATGCATAATATGATTAAGATAAAGGCAAATATTTTTTTATAAATGTTTTTCCCTTTTTAGATTTTATATCCTTTTTTATTTTTTTATTGCACGTACATAATAAACTATGTATAGTTGTTAGTAAGGGGTTGAGAATTCTATTTCACAAGTAACTTGTATATGTTATATGTGTGACACATGTATATTTTATATTTTATTAACATTCATTGAAGTAGAAAAGAGAAATGGAAGGTTGAATGGTTTCTTAGGATCAAGTAGGAAGAGAAATGAAGAGATGAGAAGCTAAATATTCATGTCAACTTTATAATTATTTGGCACTCATATAAATATAATTCAGTTACTCATTTAGTTATTATAATATATAAAAATCAATATCTATTATGAACAAATGTATGCTTAGCCACAATACTTTGTTTTATATAGTATTATGAATAAAAAATCATAAGTTTCTAAGTTTTACATAGTTATATGTCAAAATATTACTATCTTTTCAAATTTTATATTTAAATCAATCCCTTTTAGGTATCTAAAGGGAATAAAGATGTTTTACAACATCTTTAAGTATCAAAATACCATGTATGGATCATTCCATAACTTTTAAGTCATGTAGAAACCTATACACTAAAACACTAACATGTCCTAACAAGGATTTATAGAGACCAATACAAAAAATAGTTTCATTTTTGGGACTCACAAGATGTTAAATGGTACTCAGTCATAGATACCTTGAAAGATGTTTGGAAGATAAGATATGTAAGTTTATTGAAGACAATTTTGTTAGAATAGGATTTCATGAACAATAAATTATTACCAACCATATATATGGAGATAATTATGATATTTTCTAGTGTAAATTTTCTAAATTTATAATGTCACTCGAGCATTATTATTTTTGACCTCCCAAAATAGAAATTTTTTAATGGAATGAACTAAATTTGTAAAGGTTTTATAATATAGACACAAAAATGACATGTGTCATTGATCATGGGGTAAGAAACACTATTGATGGGTATGTATATAAGTTTAGAGTGTAAGGATACATTACAATAAAAATCACGTAAAACTTGTTCATGATGGGAGTAAGAGGTATTTTTTTAAAGAGACTTCTAGTGGTGTTGAATATGTTAGCTATGGAAAAGGATATGGTGGTACTTCCACTTTATATGGAGTAATCAAACAAGGTAGCATGGGGATGTAAATTTTTAAGAGATGAATAAAGGATAGTATAGCCTAGAGATTGGACCAAAATGAATCCTATAAGTAAAATAGGACATTTATAAAATAATGAATTAGAAGACATAAATAAGATTATGGGGATTCAATGAGAACTATAATCTATATAAAATATGGAGTAAATAGAAACATGTTGAAGATAAAAGGATAAAGTTGAATATGATTAGAATTAGTCAAGGAACATCATAGAGATTGCGAGGAATTGGACCTCCATTAGAAGAGACAAATTTAAGAACTCATAGGTATACAAATGAAATCTAGTATATCATTGAAACTAACCAGAAAGAAGAAATCACCTTGTTATGAAAATGGGAAAGAGACCATAAAAATAAGGTAGTGAGTATCATAGAGGAAGTAGAGCATATTAATAGTAATATTATGAATTAGATTGAAATTCAAAGAATGTGTGTGGAAAAGGGTTTATACAAGATTAGGAGTGGCTATTATTAACATCCCTAGTTTAATTCATTCATTGAATGCATCTCGTACACTGTCACTAATTATTGAGTCCAGTAATTTGAAATTATTTAGGGAGATCATAGTAACTTAAAAGTAATTTAGGGAAGTTTCAAAAAAACTAGAGAGATATATCTATTAAATTAATAATCAAAGTAGAGCAATGCCTAATTTAAGTGAACTAACCATGCCTATAAGCATCAAAACAAGTTCGTAGACATCAGTAAACTCATCTTGTCAACTAGGGGTAAATAATCATATTCCAAGGATAAAGGCACTTCTTATTGAATCCCTTATGACTTTATAGACTTTTGATGGGTTTAAAAGCCTGGAACAATATTTATTGAATTTTGAGATGAAATGGGAAGTCAATGGAATCTTAATCGATGAATCCAAATGTTTCAATATCATAGGAGCACTAATTTTTCAAATGTTAAAATTCATCTTTAAGAATGGTGGCACTAATCTAACATTGAATGAGGTAAAAATCAAACTAGTGAAAGAATATAAAATGTAGAGGTATGTAAGTAAGACCATATAAGACCTTAAGGGAATTTGATATAAATTAAGAGAATTTTTATGGGAATATGATCATAGGATATTTGATGTGATAAATAAGGTTACTTTCAAGTTTGAAGATATCAATAAGGCCACATGGTTTGTATAAGGGATACAAAGTTAGATATTATTTATGATAGTGAAAAGTTAGTTTTATATTAAAGATGAAGCAAGGGCAGCTATAATAAAAGTAAATTAGATTGAGAAATACAATGAGCATTCCAATAAACTTATGAAGATTTATGTTAAGTTAGATGATGTTCTACAAAGGATGGATGAGATACAAAGAGGAAATAATCCAAAGCTTTCTCTCTGGTGTATCAAGTGTAGGCCGAAAGGGCAATATCACAACAAGTTCCCTTGAATCATAAAGGATTTATGTGATTTGTGCCACACTTTGGACCATGCTACTAAAAATTATCATTTATTATAGCATTATGTGTATTAGACACAAAAATTGTGTTTTATCTTTTATAAATACACCATGTATGATAAGAACTGTAGGGCTTTATAAGATCTAAAATATGATATAACCTAAAAATGTATTTGCAATCACTACACAACAACCACCATTACCAAAAATAATTATAGTAGTACAAGACATAGAGATTCTATATTAGTGAGGTAGGTTCCTTTATCACCATAACATCAACTAGGTTTGACCCTTCCATCTCCATAATATCAATAATGTTGGATCCTTCCATCACTATAACATCAAAAATGTGGAATCCATTATCTCCATAGAAATAGATAGGTTTAGCACCACCTTCACCATAGTACCAATCAAGTTTGGTCACCTTTATCACCTCAAAGGTAGTATGCACACTATCCTAGCCAATTTTAAGGATGGGGATCATTTTAGTAATAAGAAGGATATTAATTAGGCTACCAAGGTCATAGATAATAAAAATAGTAGTCATGAAAACCCATCACCTAATACTTGTGTAGGGAGATCAGTCACATTGCCCAAAAATTCCCAAGAAATACACAATGAAAAACATATTAGTCTACTACATAATCTTAAGGTAAAACAACACTAATGATTTCATTATGCTGGAGAATCAAATGAAAGATAATATATTGCACAATGTTAATATGGTTACTACCTATCTAATAGAGCAAGGATTAATATAGGTTGTCACTTTGAATCAACACATGGATTAAGGCATTCCCCCAGTAGAGATGTGCAAAGAAAACTTGATTAGGAAGGTGTGAGAAGATAGGTATCAAGGCCCTATAAGAGAAAATATGTTAATGAATGAAGTGACCCAAATATTGTGGTTAATAAAAACTAAAGATGTGAATGTTGGATATTTTGTGATAATAGAAGCATAAATGAATGGAAAAAATATGTGTATTTTATGACAAGATGGAGTGGTGAACAAATATTTTGAAATTGATAATTGTGGTGCGTGATGAGAATATTTTACAAAATATTACCAATTTACTACACAACTTATAGCAATGTGTAAAGAATGGGCCAAAGAGAATAGATAAAATGGTATGGTATGTGAAGACAAAGAAGTTATGGGACATGAATGCTTGGATGGACGTTTAGATTTTAGGATATAAGGTACCTAATGTTTTCTTTGATTTTGGAAGCATTTTTAACATGATCCAATGATCTACTTGGGAAGTGATTGGAAGTTTTGCCCTAAGTTACAACCTTATGAATTTAATATTAGATTTTATGGTTATATTGAGCCTATTATAATGCTAGAATATGTCAAGATAAAGGCTTATAAACTAATATTTTGAGGTGATTTTTAGGTCGTGAATATGTAGATAAATAAAACTCACTACCCTACACTAATTAGAAATAAATGGGTTTAAAATGGTCACATGACCATCAACATAGTGGATAATTAGTTGTAATCTCACAAATATAATTTCATTATTATGATAGCTTGGAATAAAATAGAATGTAAAGTTTACATTATACCAAAATACCCAACCTATCCATATTCACATATGCCAAAAATTTGGTTAAAAGTGCATGCAAAATTAAAAATAGAAGTGGTGCAGGAAATAAATTTTACATTATCATCATAATTTTCATAGGAAGTACAAGGGATCCAAGGATAATATCATGAATGAACTCAACCAATCTATATACTAAAATCACCCTAGTAATTTCATAAAATGGGGTATAAGTCACCTTGAGTGTGATCACCTACAAGTTCTAGAATTGATAATATCTATCAAATGGTTATCATTGATAAAGATTATATTGAACCCATTGGGGAAGGTGGAATACCATGGGGGTTTCCTCCTATATTAGTGTATATTTATATGTGTTTAATGAAAATTATATATGAGGGGATCATGAAACTAGGTCAATACACTTTGTGTTTAGAGATAATTGGTTTGGCACGGAGGAATTTTCAAGATTCATTCATAGTTTGGAGGTTCATGTTCCATAATAAAAATCATGGGTAAGTGTACTTGATCATGCAATAAATAATTTCATAAATGTTTGGTGGGATGTGTTGTCAAGTGTTGTCATTGATGTCAAATACTGATGTCATGTGTGCATTGATGTTAAAGTTAATGACAAAGTGGTGATGTCATGATGATGATGAGTTTTAGCCTAAATTTATGAAATGTAGGATTTATATGAATATGCTATAAGGTAATTATTTATTAAGGATTATCATATTGTATCTAGCATGCTGATGTGGTTTTAGGTAAAGGAGAAAAGACAAGCATGTGAACAATATGTTGGCATAGGCTTGGTAGCCTAGTATGTAAGCATGGATATTTAGTATATGATTGAATAGGAAGTTTATGAATGTTATAGATTATGATATCATGTATAATAGGTCCTATGGGGTGTCAATAGTGCTTAAAATTCTTATGGGAATACATGGTGTTCATCTAGTTCTTCATTGTGTTCATCTAGGCATAGTTGGTTTATCACAAAAAAATATGAGTAGATAGTTTACTGATGTCACCATTTACACATATGGATGAGTCAAGGGGGATAATATTAGTCCCAAGTTTCTATATTATAAGTTTTCGGTCATGTAGTTTAATGGAGTAAAATATATAATTGTGCACAGTTGGCTTCCTAGGCAGTTTGCAATGTTTTCCCATAGCCAAATTTGAAAAGGGAGATCTAATGGTACATGTTTAATCACATCACAGATCTATAATTCAAAATTAATTTGATATTAACTATTTTAAATGTCTAAGTTTAAGTATATCCAATTAAATAGTTTGATGGTGTTATATTTCACATGTGTGAAGGTTTTAGGATTAACTTGATATATGGATAGATTCCCCTATAAATAAAGATCATATGGTTTAAATTTTAGGACATGAGATTGAGCATAGAAAAATTTATTAAGGTTCAAATTTGGCCTTCTAGGTAGATTTTAGTGGTTCCCATACTTATCCAAATTTGCATGAAGTTAAACACTAAAACCAGATAAGGATCTAACGATGAGTGGGTGTTCGTATAGATGTAGATCAATGATGTGTATTAAGTCAAATAAGACAAAGTGATAGATGTTTAACAAAGTTAAAGTCTAGGATAATCTAAAAGATAGTGATAGAGAACATTTTTTCCAAATTATTAGGAAGCAGTGAGATCATAAAAAGTGTTTGATGTTTAATAGTGAGCAAAGGTAAAGACCAAGCTAATTCAAGGAGATTAACGATGCATATTTGGTCAAAGTTGCCAGGAAGCACGAGTTAAGGTCAAACTATCAATTGTTTAATAAAGGTAAAGACTAGAATAATTTTGAGAAAGATTGATGATGCATATTTTTTCAATCTATGAGAGGGCACGAGATGATGAAAAATTGTTCGATGTTTAATCATGACCATTGGCATTTAAATTAACAAAGGGAAAAACTAGTCTACAATGTTTGAGCCATAACTTTTGATCTAGGATGAATTTGAAGGTGATGTAAAATGAAAATTTATAAAGGACTCCAAATTTCATCCATAAAAATTGGTTATAATGTTTGACCATCTATGCAGTTATATATATTAATCTCCAAAGTTGACGATGTGTTTAACCATGGTTTGTAAGTGACCTGAGAAGGATAATGAGTTTGTTTTGATGATATTTGAATGTTTCAAGGTGACTTAGTTATTGGAGAGTATTTTAGACTCTATAATAATGATATATATGGATTTTGTAGGTTTGACCAATCCATATTAAGTATGAATAAATGCTTAGAATTTGATTGTTTGTTTGTTCATGGTGTTCTTGTTTACAAGGCCAATGTTTGAGTAGATTGAGCATATGTAGAAGTGTGAAATGATGATTGTAATCATTTAAGGATGTCTAAGAGATCATTTTGAGTGGAAATATGCATTTGGAGCTGATATTGTGTTCTTTTTTTACTCAATGGAGTGTTGAATGGGTGAATAGGTCTCCATGAGACCTATAAGGGCTACTAAGGCTTAATTAAAAGGCATAGTTGCTTAAATGTGGCCCATAGTTGCTATGGCTGACTTGTGTGGATGGTATTAAGATATTTAAGAATACTTAAGGTTAAGGAAAGTATTATGGCCAACCAAGAATTTGATATTCATGAAGGCTATATAAATAGTGAAATCAAAGATGATGATTTATAGACTTGTGAGACTGAGAGAAGAGAGGGTGTGTGTGAGAGTTGTGGAGATATGGGAAGAATAAAGGGAGTGTACCTAGTGGATGGGTTATAGATAATATTAGGTTAAAGATTATGTGTGTGATCTATAGGTCATATTTTTTATGTCAAAATAGTGATCTTGTAGGTTTGAAGATTGAGGATGAGCAAAGAGGTATAGAGTGATCTAAAAGGATGTTTTGGATGCCTTGAGTGTGAGCGAAAGATATATTATGTCTATGTGAGCTTGGTGGTTGATTTGAGAGGTAGATTAAAGTATGGTTTGTGTGTATGACCATTTTGTCATATTTTTGAATATGTGAAAGAGTTGTTGCTAAGAAGTGTAGAGTCATCCAAAAGGTGGTTTTGGATGTTTATGAGTGTGTAAATAAGTTAATGGGGATATGTTTACAAGGTTTCTCCATTATATTGGTAGGAAATTAGTGATTAGGAGATGTTCATATCATAGGTGTTAGGATGGTGCTCAACATCTAGGTCAAAAGGACTTAACCATCCTAGGGGTAGGTGCTCCTTATGAAATAGGTGTTTCATTAAATTTATGTTAGAAGGACTTGCCCATCCTAGGGGTAGGTGCTCTTTGTGAAACAAGTGTTTCACTAAATTTGACTTAGAAATACTTGAACATCTTATGGGTAGGTGATCCTTGTGAAGTAGGTGTTTTAATAAATTTATGTCTAAAGGACTTAACCATCATAGGGGTAGGTACTCCTTGTGGAATGGGTGTTCCACTAAAGTCTCATGTTTGTAATACCTTATAATACAATTAGCCCATGTGTTTTCAAGCTTGAGAGTGGGTTTTATTCTCCATGAGGGTTTCTCACATTAGATGTTAATCTAATTACATATGTTTATTGTGTTGATTCATGAATTTTAATGAATGAATTATAAGTGATCAAAAAATGAAATATTGGTTGACTAATTCACCCCCCTCTCAGTCATCATGTACCTCAAATAATTAGTATTAGATCAGGTCATTTGGAGGAAGCTTAATGACTTGAAAGAGATCTTAAGTAGCACAAGATGGATAAGTAGTTAAAGAAAGAGAATCAATAATGGAAGGCTGTGATCCAGGCACTTGAAAATCATATATGTAATTTGAAGAAATATGCCAAAGAAGGTGAGAAATTTATCAATGATCTTGAGGTTCAACTAGAATCTGTCAAGGCAAGTTTGAGTTCAAAATAAGAAATTTGTTCAAAATAAAATTGCATTATGTATGATGAATAATTTTGTCATTACAGTGGAGAAGAATAAGAAAAGATAGAAGCTAAGCTCATAAAGAGGAATCATAAGATGAGGTATGTGATCAAAGATCTTGAAGCACAAGTCAATTTTCTTGAGGAAAGTTTGTTAGGAAAGACCAAAAGAGATGAGATGAAGTATCAAGATCTAACCAAGTCTCTTAAATAGAAAACATGTAGATTGAAGGATAACATAGCTAAATAAGCCAAGGAGGATAAAGAGGTCATCAAATATCTTAAAGGTCAATTAGAGGTTTCAAATGGTATCCTAAAATCAAGAGAAGAAGAGTGCAGATATCTCAAGACTCTATTATAAGAATTCAATACCAAGCTGAGTTCAAATCAAGGTGATCATGATGAGTTGAAGAGTAATCTTGATTCTTTGAGAGTAGAGCATGAACAACTCATAGATAAGTTGGAAAAGCTAGAAAAGGAACATGTAAGCTTGAGTAAGCCAATAAGAATACAAGCTTTGAAAGCAATGAAACAAGGTCTGTTAGATAACTAAATGCTTCAATGTATGCTAGTTTATTCCATGGTCATTTTTATAAATGTAATAATTATGGTCATAGAGCTAAGGACTATAGAAATAATTCAATAAAGTATGGACAATCATGGAGCTATGATAGAAGGATTTTTTGGCCAAAGATTGATCATAGTTCAAATCTATCAAAAGGTAAGAATGATGTTACTTTTTTCATTTGTGATAAGAAATGTCATATTTATAGACTTTGTCCTAGTAAATTTGATAATCCCTAAAGTCATCTAAAGAAGGGAGAGACTCCTAGAAATAATATCAAAATTAAAAACATGATGTGGAGACCTAAATCAGTGAAGGATAGTCCTATTGAGTTTAAGGATCAAAATTTTGATAAATAGAAAAGGAATCAGTTTTGGAGGTGTCTCAAGAGTGCCAAGGAAGCCTGATATCAGTCCAAATGGAGAAGGTGGATGATCTAATAATAAATTTAGTTATACCTTTCAATGCAAAGGAGAATATAAAATAAATATCTCAATTTGATGGTTTATTTGATGTAGTTGAAAAAAATCTAGGTAGAAAGGAGTTTCATGATTGCCAAGAGTTCTTGGTGTCTACTTTCAAAGAGGAGGTGCTAGTTAAAAAGATATGTGAAGAACCTATGTTTTCATCATGAATTGTCAAGGAACCCAAAGAAGAGATGAATGGAAAGAAATTTATTTTATGTAATAAAAGGAAGAAGAAGAAGAAGAAGAAGAAGAAGAAGGTTCTTCAATCTTGTGATGAGGACTGGTATGTTCCTCTGTTCTAGATCCTTATGAAGTAGAGATGTCTTTATTATGATTCATGAAGACATTTATCAATTTGAAGAATCATGTGGTATTAAAATATTTTTTTCATTTGGAGTAAGTATGTCAAGGTGGAATATGTGCTTTGATGAGGTCAGAGTGATGTCAGAAAGTGCTTTTACTATTTTAGTTTGGTGTTTGCTATGTATGCAATGTCTGCAGGGTCAAAATGGGTGTTTTCAGGTGGCATAATGAGATTGATGGAATTTAAAGAATATTTTTGTGCTTAAAATTTTTTTGCACTTATTTTTTATGTGTTTTAGGTGGTTTTATGTCTTAATGATCTTGTTTGTGCCTTTTGGAGGTTTTTGTGTGCTCCTAGGTTTATCTTTCTTATTATAGGTCAAAGCCATGGTATAGGAATTCAAGGTTCCCAAAGGTGTGGAGACTCAAATATTGGTCCATAAATGTGTGATGGTTGTCTCCAAGTGTGAAAAAAGTTTCATAGGTGGGCGTTGACTAGAAAGAGGTTTGTTGATTTTGTTTATTTTAAGGTTCTAGAGTTTTGGGCTATGCTAGAAAAGTGGTTTTACTTATGAGTTGAGGTTTGAGACTTATTAATAGGTTGAATAGGCCAAATGGGTTGTCAAATAAAGCTTCACATAGATTTTAAGTTTTATTTTTTTCAAATTATTCAAGTTTTTGTCAAGATGGAGGCTTAATTGGCTAATAGGTTTATGAAAGAAGTACATTTTAGAGAATGATCTAGGTGATGAAAATTAGTGTGCTTGAGGGGGCATTGAGAGTGCTCTACATATGAATTTTTAGGTCTTGAATGTTTTTTTACTATTTTTTTTGGAATCTGTAAGTTCCAGGTTGGGCTACAATTTAGACAAGCCTAGTATGAAGAAGAGTGATTTTTTATAAATTTATCCAAAAGAGCATGATATGAGTGTTTCAATGTAATTTATATGGTTGATTTAGAACATATTACCTATTTAGTGCATGACATTAATTTCTATTGGTGGTCCTTGAGGTAGCATGAGAGAGAAGGCTACTAAGCATGTGTGGTGGTTCTTCATGGTGTGTGCAAATCTAAAGATGCTCAAGAGGTGCAATGGATCATATATCTTAGGGGGAGTCCCTCTCAGATGTTTATTGGTGAGATCCATCAGATTTTAGTGCTTTTGTGTGTTTTTTATTCATTGGTCATCGTGCATAATCAAATAAGGTTATTGTCATGGAGCATGGTTGAGAATTTTAAGGTAAAAAATGGTATGCATAGAGTTAGGGGCAATTAACTTAGATAGTTTGAGTGATCATAAGGAGAAGCATATGTGATATGTTCCAATAATTATGAAAATGTGTTGAATGTTCATGCATAAGAAAAAGAATATTGTGATTTCTATATGTTAAAAGATCCAAGGATCAGAGAAGCCCAAGTTCATATTAGTGTATGTCAAAAGGGGGAGCAATTGTCTCATATGAGGTGTGTAAGTATTCTAAGCACCTAGAGGTTTATTTAAATGTATTAATGATGTTAAGAGGATATTTGTGGTTGTTTAGTACACTTTTTCATTAATGGAAAATGAGGATAAGTAAAATAAGATGTTTCCATCAATGACAAAGGGGGAGATTATTGGAAAGTGTTGTCATTGATGTCATGTGTGCATTGATGTCAAAGGTAATGACAAAGTGGTGATGTCATGATGACGATGAGTTTGATCTTTAAGTTGTGCAAGGTAGTATTTGGATGAATATGAGCTAAGATAAGTATTGTTTGAGGCTTATAATATTTTATCTAGCATGTTGATGTGGTTTTAGGTCAAGGAGAGAAGACAAGCATGTGACTAGTGTGTTGGCATAGGCTTGGTAGCCTAGACTATAAGTATGGATCTTTAGTATATGATTGGATAATAAGTTGATGAATGTTATACATGATGAGATCATGTTGTAGAGGTCATATGGGGTGTTAATAATTTTGAGAATTGGAGGATCCAAACACATAAATGAGCAATGCACAGAAAGAATATTTTAGATCATACTAAATAATATTATTTCTCACTACTAAATTAATTCATTCTAGGACATTACAAAAATATATAGGAATATTATTAATATAACTTCTCCCCTATTTTTTCTCATTTGAATCTTATAATTAAGAACACTCCTATATAGATATATTTTTATAACCATTAACAATGTATCACAACAACATAGATATTCTAACTAATATAATCTTACCATATTAACCATGTGGTTCCTAACAACCTTGTAACTAATATTTACCTCTCAGTAAATCAACCATAGTAGATACTAAAACTTACTATTTAGCTTTCCATAAATACCTAAATTCACACAATGGGAAAACTAATCCCAACATTCCCCTCCATAGTTTTTACATGGTACAATATATCTATTTTTTTATTATAGTTTGCCATCTCTGTGTGCTCATGATCTTCTCTACATACATGTGCCATTGCACATATCTTACTTCACACTAATGTGTAATTAGTTTTCATAGGTTCATTAATAACCTTACAAAATGGTTTTCATAGGTTCACCAATAACCTTATAAAATAGTTTTCTCAGGTTCACCACTAACCTTATAGAATGGTTTTCATAGGTTTACCGTTAACATTACAACATGGTTTTCATATTTTTACCACTAACATTTCATCATGATTGCTACAATTCTTTTTTAGATCAACATTCTCCAATGTAAATATACAAAAGGGATTACATGTGAACATCATTCAAAAGTGAACAAGGACAACTATTTTTATTTTTCACACATGCTAAAAAATAAATGTAACTACTACACTAAAAAAACTAAAAATAACACACCACAAAATTTCACCACATCATTGGTGTGGCCCCATCATTGGTGATTGATGATAGGTCACTAAAATACCTCTATCCTCTGTGTATCCTCTAGCCTCCATTTGATGAAGCCATTTACTCAATAAATTTGTCTTTGAGACGCTCTAATGGTTATAGCAGGATTTCTATTGGTTGCTTCTATATAAATTGTAACCCCCTCATTTTTTGAACATTGTGTACAAGCTATAATGCATCTGTAAGGAAAAAAATAAATTTTTATAATTTTTTACTTTATAGGACTTTTGACAAAATAACTTAATGTACAAAATGACTCTTGACTCGTTGTTGACACTTTACAAAAAATGTCTCAAATGATATTACCCTAATATACCTAAATGGCATTGACATCACTAAATGATAAAATTTTATAATGGACCCAATAAACAAATTTGACATTTTTGATTTTTTTATGACTCAATTATACTAAAAAATGACTCTTTTTCAAAATGACTTTGACTATAAATCTGATTGACAATAAATTTAATCCTATAAATTAAATCTATATTTAGCATTGACTTTTAACAACAAGGACTTTAATATTAAATTACAAAATATAATGACCATTATTTTTATGCTCTTAAATATAAATCTACTAGTGGAATGACACATAAAACTCAATACTAATAATGAGAATATATTAAAACTACTAGATAGAATAAGACTATTCTAAAATTTAAATGACTCACTTTACTCAACCTACATAAAAACACAAATAAGAATTAGATCCCATAGAAAGTGTTTGATCTAGATGCAATGCACTTAGGTGTGTTGATCACAACTTGGTATAAGATGCTTGCATGTGATGAAATGTAGAAACGATGAATTATGAATAATTACAGCCAAGGATAGTATGTTGGAAATGCATGAGCCACATGGGCATACAAATATTAAAATTTTCATGATAGCTAATGATGACCCAAATATTAATAAACATGAAATACCATATGACTGCTTCAAACAGGGACTTGCATTTAAAGCTAGACTAAAAACATACAACCGATCTAATAAAATACAAGTCCAAATCAGATCTAAGTATGGTTGGATAAAGACTTTGGATGCACCAATCAGGGGTCTACCTTTATGCATAAACACAAATATAAAAATTGTGTCTACAAATTAGCAGGATATACACACATTGGACCTTATCACAGATGCATCTACCAGTTTATAATTACATTATTTAACTCATAGTAAGCCATTGTATTGGTAGAACTTGTACATCTGACATGTTTTAGAGATGAGTTGGATGAGATTTTAATGATATGCAAAGCACCATACAACACAAGAAATAACATAAGAATAATACTTCTAAAAAACTAATTTAATCTATAAGACTAAAAAACTTCTCACATCAAAAAATTCCATACACAGAGATAAATCACTGCACTATTGTCCCTTTACATGCTCTCATAGTCCCATAGCCATAACTACATTGATACCACTTTGAGAATTGGAGGATCTGAACACAGAAATGATCAATGCATAGAAAGAATATTTTAAATCATAATAAATAATATTATTTCTCGTGACTAAATTAATTCATTTTGGGATATTACACAAATATATAGGAATATTATTCCTATAACTTCTCCCCTATGATCTCTCAGTCGGATCCTATAATTAAGCATACTCTTATATATATATATATATATATATATATATATATATATATATATATATATATATATATATATATATATATATATATATATATTGTATGTATGTGTGTGTATATGTACATACATACATACATATACATATATATACATATACATACATACATACATATATATATATATATTAAAAATATATCACAAACAACATATATATTCTAACTAATACAACCTTACCGTATTAACCATACAGTTACTAACAACCTTGTAACTAATATTTACCTCTCGATATATCAACCATAGTAAATACTAAAACTTACTATTTACTTTTTTGTAAATATCTAAATTCACACAATGTGAAAACTAATCCCAACAAAGAGTGCTTAAAATGATTATGATAATGCATGGTGTTCATTTGATTCTTCATTATGTTCATCTAGGCATAATTGGTTTTGTGGCAAAAAAATACGAGTAGGAAGTTTAATAACATCACCATTTCCACATATGGATGATTCATGGGGAGTTGTTTATATGGATGTGATCAGATTAGTCCCAAGTATTTATGGTCCAAATTTTAGGTCATGTAGTTAAGTAGAACAAAATATATAATGATGCAAAATTGGCTTCCCAAGTAGTTTGTAATGTTTTCCCATACTTAGCCAAATTTACAAAGGGAGATCTAATAGTGCATATTTAATTACATCATAGATCTACTACATGAAATTAATATAAGCTTAAATATGTTAAATTTATAAGTTTAAGTAGATCTGAGTAATCAGTTTGATGGCATTATATTTCACATGCATGAAGGTTCCAAGAGTAGCTTGATATATGGATGGATTCCCCTCTAAAAGATCATATGGTTTAAATTTTAAGATGTGAGATTGAGCATATAAAAATTTATTATGGTTAAAATTTGGCCTTCTATGCAGATTTTATTGGTTCCCATACTTATCCAAATGTTCATGAAATTAAACACCAAGTCCATATAAGGATCTAATGGCAAGTGGGTGTTCATACATATGCAAATCAATTATACATATTAAGTCAAATAGGTCAAAGTGATAGATGTTTAACAAAGTTAAATTTTAGGATACTCTTAAAGATATTAATGAAGCATGTTTGTTCCAAATATTTAGGAAGCATTGAGCTGATAACAAGTGTTTGAAGTTTAACAGTGAGAAAAGGTAAAGACTATGCTAATCTGAGGAGATCGACGGTGCGTATTTGGTCAAAGTTGCCAGGGAGCATGAATTGAGGTTAAACTATTAAATTTTTATAAAAGGTAAATACTAGGCTAATTTTTAGGAATAATGATGTGTATTTTTTCAATCTATGATAGGGCACAAGATGATGACAAAGTGTTCATTGTTTAACCGTGACCGTTGGTATTTAAATTAACAAAGGGAAAAATTAGTCTACAGTATTTGAGCCATAACCTTTGATCTAGGATGAATTCAAAGGTGATTTCAAATTAAATTTTGTAAATTATTCCAATGTCAATACAAAAAAATTGGTTAAAATGTTTGACTATCTGTACAATTTTAGATATTAAGATCCAAAGTTGACTATGTGTTTGACCATGGTCTATAAGTGATTCAAGAAGGATAATTGAGTTTGTTCTAATGGTATTTGGATGTTTCAAGATTAATTATCTATTGGAGAGTGTTATATACTACCTAAGAATGATTTGAATGGATTTTTAATGTCTGAACAATCCATATTTAGTATGATAAAATGCTTAAAAATTAATTGTTTGTTCATTCATGATGTTCTTGTATATAAGGCTAATGTTTAAGTAAATTGAGCATATGCAGAGGTGTGTAATGATGAATGTAATTATTTGAGGATGTCTAAGATATCATGTTGAGTGGACCTATTTATTTGGAAGTGATCATGTGTTCTTTTTTACTCAATGGAGTACTAAATGGGTGAATAGGTCTCCATGAGACCTATAAGGGCTACTAAGGCCTAATTAAAAGTCATAGTTGCTTAAATGTGACCCATAGTTACTATGTCCAACTTATGAGGATGGTATTGAGATATTTAAGAAGAATTAAGGTTAAGGAAAGTATTATGGCCAACCAAGAAGTTGATATTATGAAGGCTCTATAATTAGTAAAATCAAAGATGATTTCTAGACTTGTGAGACTGAGAAAAGAGTGTGTGTGTGTGAGAGAGTTATGGAAATACGAAAAGAATAAAAGGATTGTGCCTAGTGGATGGGTTATAGATAATATTAGGTTTAAGACTATGTTTATGACTTATAGGTCATATTTTTTATGTTAAAATAGTGATCTTGTAAGTTTGAAGATTGAGGATGAGTGAAGAGGTATAGAGTGATACAAAAGGATGTTTTGGATGCCTTGAGTGTGAGAAAAAGATAGATTATGTCTGTGTGAGCTTGGTGGTTGATTTGAGAGGTATATTAAAGTTTGGTTTATGTGTATGACCATTTGGTCATATTTTTGAATATGTGGTAGAGTTGTTGATGAGAAGTGTAGAGTATTCTAAAAGGTGGTTTTGGATGTTTGTGAGTGTGTGAAGAAGTGAACGGGGATATATTTGCAAGTTGTCTCCATCAGATTGGTAGGACATTAGTGATTAATATATGTTCATATCATAGGTTTTGGGAGGGTGATCAACATCTAGGTTAGAAGGACTTGACCATTTTAGGGGTAGGTGCTCCTTGTGAAATAGGTGTTTCACTAAATTCATGTCAAAAGGACTTGACCATCCTAGGGGTAGGTGCTCCTTGTGAAATAGGTGTTTCACTAAATTTACGTCAGAAGTACTTGACCATCTTAGGTCCAAGTGCTCCTTGTGAATTAGGTGCTTCACTAAATTTAGGTTAGAAGGACTTGACCATTCTAGGAGAAGGTTTTCCTTGTGGAATAGATGTTCCACTAAAATCTCATGTTTGTAATGCGTTATAAGATAAGTAGTCCATTATTTTTCAAGCTTGAGATTATATTTTATTCCCCATGAGGGTTTCCCACATTAGATGTTGTGTTATGATGTGTTTCTCTTATTTATGCTTTGATGGTAATCTAGTTGCATATGATTGTTGTGTTGATTCATGAATATTAATGAATGAATGATAAGTGATCTAAAAGTGAAAGATTGGTTGACTGATTCACCCCACCACTCTTAGTCATCGTTTACCTCCAAAAATATGTACATAGAACATATGAGCTAAAATGGGAAGAATCTTGATAAATTTTCTATAACACCTCACCTCTTAAAAAAGTGGCCATAATTTTAAGTAGGACTGTGTTTGGAGATGCAGACTCACTTGTTTATAGACATTGGAAGGTGAAACATTGATCCAAGGTACTGGGTGAACATATTATAGGGTATACTAACCCCTCTTCCTAAATCCTAGTATATGTATTTACCTTTTTTTTATTAGTGTGATCCAACAAGTTAAAACTTAGGATAGTTTAAATTATTTATCTCTAAATTAAGCAAGTTTGCATTAATACAAGTATATTTTAAATCACACTTTAATATTTATGGAAAGTAATAAGAGGACTAGGGCACTTAGTTTTTTTCAAGTTCATTTACATCTAATAATGTGTGTAGGTGGTAGATAAGACTATAAATGGATCAATAATAACTAAAATTTGGAGTCTAAGTGTCTAGACTTGGCATAGGCCATTGTGCATGCTTGTAAACTACTATTTTATGAAATATCAAATGTATGTTATGCATGCAAGTCCACAAAACATGTCTCATTCACTTTGAAACCCTGGATCCAATTTTCACATTAGGTTTGTGCCTTCAAAAAGAGAATAAATATGGGTTAAGTTGACCTCAACCACCCTCAGCTAAGTGGCTAAGTGTTTCCTACATTTATAATAATTGGAAGAGGGCTCAAACTTCATGTAGTTCTCTTACTTAGGTGTATATGTGAAATAATTATCCTTTATATGAATGTTACCTATGATATAGTTTTTTACACTTGACAAATGACAAAATTGACTTATCTTAGTTGTTTTAGACTTTCCTTGGTCCTATTCCTTGTAAGTGGTTTCTAATTTTGGAGATTTAGTGTATTATTTCTCAATGTGAAAGTTGTTTCCTTTTAGTAATATATGTAACCTTGGTAAGTGTTAGATAAGGAATAGGTTTAGACATACTATGTATAAATATTTGACACTTTGGGTAAATTCTCATACCACTAACAAGTAAAACATATGGTCCAACCCATAAGGATTATTTGATTTTGTAAAATTACCATTGCAATGAATGTGGGAAAATCTAATAGAGGTGGATAAATACAAAAATTTAGATCCATTTAAGTATGGTCAAAGGTGTCTAAAATATAGGAACATTGATCAGATGATCAAGAGGTAATATGATTAGGATAAAATTAGATTTCACATAGACTATGGAATTCTTACAAGTCACGAATATCAAACCAAGAAGGTTAGGCCATAAAAGGAAATTGGGTAAGAGAAAAGGGTGTGCAAGATCCATATGTGTACATACAAGTCATGTATGGTAAAGGTAGGTCAAGACTAACATTTTCAATTGTTTAATACCATAATTTTGTGTCTATAAATACCCCCTTTTATTATTGTATTTCAAATGCTAGAGTAAAAAATGATAAATATCTTGAGTACTTTAATGTGTTAACATAATTTATTTTTGAGAGAAGGATTCAAGTTTCCAAATTGATTCATGAAAACCTTCAATAAACATGCATCAATCAATGTCTATATATGATATGAATCTAAAATAAATTATATGAATGAAACATTTCAAATTTGAAGAGCAAGGAAGGAATACACCTAAAATTAGGCCAATTATGTTGCATTTTATTGCATTGAACATTGGTTTCTCATGCCCCAATGGATAATTTCATGGGGTGATTATGCCCTAAGGTGAACGACACTTTCTAAAACCATGGGTTGGGAAAATAATTTTTTCAACCCTTAAGAAGGAGTATTTCTAGGCCATTGAGTGACATAAAATTTCAACTGCACTACTCATTTAACTAACCTTAAACTTCAATATGGAAGGGTGGAGCCCCATACTATGCTCATATGTAAGTGTGTATCCTCCATAATAGGTATTGTATGTAAATTTAATCAATCATTGCAATAAACTTATAGATTCAAAAAAAATTCCTACACTACCTCCACTACTAATTTGAAAAATAGAAAACTTATAATAGATTGTGCACGAACAATGTGCATGCCCCTAATCTGATCCAACTATACCAATATGATATATAATTCCATAAAATATATAATCTACTTTACTCTATATTTGATATATCTAAAACCTATCACTCATATACCTATAAAATGTCTAAATATGCATTGCTATGCCCCAAACTACCTCAACTTATATATATACCATAATCTAAACCACATTGATAATTTAACCCAATATGAATCCTTTTAAATATCTAATGTTACCAAAAAATATAAAAATATATGTATGAAGGCTTAAATTTCTATTAAAACCCCACTAATATACCCCCTTTGAGGTGAGGAATGTAACTTGTGAATTACTAATCTTAAAATAAAATAGTTAAACACATCATGTTATATAGAACGATATAAGTGTCATGTAGTAAAATTTGAAGAATTATCATCATAGCATGATTATATATTCAAATCATATATGAAACATGTATCATAAGGTATACAAATGAAATTTAAGATAGATGTCACAAGTAGGCACATAGTAGTGTTCAACATGGATATAATCACTCAATAATAATCAATGTAGGAAGATTAATGATATATATCATGTCATTTCAAAAAATTAAGAAGATGTGTGATATATATCACAACACCACAAGTTCAACAGACAATCCTAAACTCATCCACGCATAGGCATGCAATGTCATGGCCATGACATACACAATAAAACTCAATGAACATGTAGTATCACACAAGGTAAGATCCATACCCCATGAGAAAATAATGACATACAAGGCAAGATCCACACATAATATAAAATCAAATGTCACACAAGGAAATATCCACACACTATGGACAATCAAATGTAACACAAGGAAAGATCCACACACAATGAGTAGTAAAATGTCACACAAGGCAAGAACAACACATAATATAAAATTAAATGGAACACAAGCTAAGAGCCACATGCAATGAGCGATCAATGTTACACTATGAATAATCAATGTCACACAATAAGTAAAGGGCCACACAATGATAAACCCAATCAAGAAATGTCACAAAACAAGGAAAGAAGCCTTCAAAGCATAATAAATTATTAACATACATTAAATAAAACAAAAATAATGGAGCATAGAACAAATTGAGCTAGTCTACTCCATTAATATGTTGAAATGTCATAACATAACAAAATAACCTATCCATGAAATATATCACATGTAAATAATATAAATAAGATTAAGTCATTTTTAAGCAGTCAATGTATCCCAACATGAACAATGGAAGGTCATAAAAATATATAACATGTAATAATGTGACCTATAGAATGAGATTCCCCTAGCATTGATGTGGCCACTAGTGTAGTAATGTATTGCATATGTACATCCATGTATCATCTATAGCATGTATGTTTTGCATCTCACTCATATATACCATGAAATTAATCTACATATTAAAAGGATATGTAACCTAAAAAAAATGTGATAAATAACATCAATCAAATGCAATAACTAACTAAACATGTTATGCATATATCTTGATTTTTTATTTTTTTTAAATATTTAATTTATTTATATTCTTTAAATATTAGCATGTATTGATATATTCAAGGAAGTCTAAGTGGCAAGGCTTCAAAAATAAAATATTTAATGGATCTGAACAATCTGTAACATATGTTAAATCATAATATGTACCAATTATAATGTCATACCAATGTGGAGGAATTGAAAGCAAACTTGATGTTCCCATTGTATATGTGAAACACAACATCATAACTCAAGATAGTAAGTGGAGATAAGATTAGGCATTCCCCTAATGGATAAAAATCATTGCATATGCTCCTATCATAATATGTAGGCATTAATTTACATTATCATGTAAGCTCCATGTAAGATATAAATAATAAATATAGTCCATATATAGGGATGAGAAAGTAGTATGCTACAAAATAATTTGCATAGGGATGAGACCACTATAAAGTATGCATTATTGTAGGATACATTCCATAGATGTGAAAATTATTATAAATAATTAAAAGGTAAGGACCAAGTGAAAATATCAAAACAAAGTGAATGGCCAGAATAATGATTTATTGAAAATCATATGTATGTCAAGATATAAGAATAAAAGAAAAATTAACAATCAAATAAACTTAAGAAACTATGTATAATAAATTATGTTCTTTCCAGTCAAATAGGTCATCAATTGGATTCTCATATGTATGTTTTATATCATACATGTCATATTCACCAAGTCTATCACCATGTTCAACTTGTAATTTAGACATATTGTTCCAATCATCTTATGTCCGTAGCAAGATATTTAAAATGACCCACACCATATTATGGAATTTATTTTTATGATATTTGTTATTCTTCAATATTTTCCTTGTTATTAATATCATGTGTCTTTTATATAATTACATTAGGTGTCTTTGCTTGAGTATTAGTTGAATAAATGTTTTCCTTTTTTGTTCTTATTTTGAAGTTGTTCCCTCTCTTGAAATGGAAATAGTCACACATTCATGATCAAATGTAAAATACTCATGATCCTTACCAATTTTTTCACCCATTTTTATTATCCATGACATTATTTATATGGCATTGCATTGATCCAAAGTAAATTCAATGTGAAATACATTAGAACATGTTTTAATACTAATAGTTATAGGTAACTCAATGGATACAATGCATTGCTTATGTGATGTAACCTTATACAAATTTTGAATGTCATATCCAAGAGATTTAAAAAGTATCATGTTACACACAACAATCTCATAAGCATTGGTAATATCAACATTGATGCATTTTGTGCCATATATGTGAGGGCTAAGAATCATATACTCTAGGTATGATGAAGAATTTATAATTTTCCCCTTTGAAACCATGATTATATTATTAGTATTTTTAGGTATGTATTAATTTTGAACTTATTTTATAGGAACCTCTTTCTTAATCAAATATTCTTGATGTATTTTAATATGAACTTCTTTCTTAACAATTTTTTCTTAGGCATGTTATTTTATTTAGACTCCTCTTCTTTTTATAATTTTTATTTTTTGTAACTTTTATTTATGTAATTGTTATTTTAATAATCATTCCATTTTTAACTTTTCCTGGTGTAACTTTTCTTGTTGTAACTTTCCTTTTAATAATTTTTCTTTTGATAACTAGATCTTAAAAGATGCAGCCATAATTTCAGTAGTTTGATCAATTTTAGAATATGTACTTAAATATGGTGATGTTATAATGGATGTATCTACTATAATAACATCACTATCAATAACATTTTGTATTTATATCTTTATATCCCAACAATTATTTGTATGATTTCTAGGCATTCTATGATAGCTATAATAGTATTTGGATCTCTTTAGAGGGTATATAGGAGAAAATGTGATCAACTTAATTTTTTTAAAATGTCCCTTAGAGTTTTAATTTGAGTTATATTAACCTTTCTCAAAAAAATTGAACCATTCATTATAGATGTATTATGTTTGTAAACCCATACTTGAGATGAAATATTTTGAGGCATAAAATTCTATAAGGGAGAGGCAGAGGTGTAATTTATACTAGCATGCTAAGGATTATTTACATGTGTATGATTACTTTTAAGTGATGTAAATTTGAGACTTAAGTCTTATTTTAAATTTTATAAATCCTTTATAGATGTCATCATAATTATTATCTGATCTAAAATGGCTATTTTAAAAACCATCCTTTTCTAAAATTGTGCAGATTTAACTTGATCATCACAAATCCTAGGCACCTTAGATTTGATATTCATACAAATTATATTAAGGGGATACTTCCTACCTCTTATGAAAGTGATAATATGGACCTATTGAGATTTAAATTATATATCATAATGTTGATGAGGGATGCAAGAAGTCACAAATGAAAGTCCATGAGATTTGACATTTATATGCTACGTGTTACTAAGGGTTAAGAATTATTCACCATTAATGTTAGCCTTAGATTTACTACACATAAATTTAACCCATTTAATTACATGATTTTTAAATATATTACATATTTAAGGAAATTAAAATTAATTATGGATATCATATATTGAATTATAAAAGATAAATTATGTCTATCCATAATAGCTATCACACAATGCCCAAAATAATTAAATAACCACCTCAAGAAAATTGTGAGATATTTTAGGGAAAAAATAATTTTTTGAAAAATAAAAATAGATAAAAAAACCCATAATTTTTTTAAAAATAGATGTTTCATCCACTTTCTATCTTGAATATACTAAAATTTGTAAAACCTAATTCCAAAAAATCCATACATAAGTTTAAGGGGAAAAACGGTTTTTGATCCAACCATTATTAATAAAAATAGCATCTGCTAATTTTTAAAATATATTCATTTTAAAATAAATAAGATTTAAACAAGTATAAGATCAATCCATAATCCTAAAGAGTAATACATAATGGAAATGAGTGTGAAACCCTAGGGGAAAATATAGAAGTTTCAAATTTGTGTCTATGATGAGAACTCATAAATCAGTTTTGACACTATAACATAAAAATATAAAACCATAATAAGTTAGAATAAAACCTAATAGAAACTTAGGGTTTTATCATAATTAATAAAAATATTGGGTTCACCAATATGTTTTATAGTATTTTTTATTAGTGTGATCTAACAAGGTAAAATGTATGATAATTCATATTTTTTAAGATATATTTGAATTAAATAAATATGAATTTATATAATCAGATGTTTAATTACATTTGAATATTTATGGAAAAAACTAAGAGGAATATGGTAAATTTATTATTTTGGGTATACATGGAATTGAGGTGTTGTCAATGATTTCCATAATGTGGCCAAGAGGGTCCATGAGTTTATATGTATGCATGGTTCTCAATGACAAAGTGTGCCTTAGTAATCATACATGGACTTTGTAGTGTTTACTTGGTTAGTCAAGATGATGAATGTTGATGATGTGTTGACTATGTTTGATGGGTCATATGGGGTGTAAGGGGTTATTTTTATACTTTTGTAAGTGAAATTAATTAATTGGAGTAGTCTTGTGAAGGTCTAGGTTATCCTAGTCATCTTGGTAGAATAACTTGAGTATGCAAATTAATGATGTCAGCATTCACACGTGTGAAAGTGTCAAAAGAAAGTGGTCACATGAATGTGTTAAAATTTGTGCCTAGAGAAGTTTTTTCAAATTTCATGTATTGAAATTATGTCTATCAAAATTTATGGTCATTCAAAGTTGTTCTTTTAGGGATATTTCACTAGTTTCCTTGGTAAAATTTGCATTAAAAAGTGACCGTTCAAATTAAAATATTTGAATATAAAAAGGAAAACTAGTTTGAAATGTTTTGTTTATAAATTTTGATGATGAATCAATTTTATGATGGTATAAAAATAAAATTAGTATATAAATTCAAGGGAAATCCAATAAAAATGGGTTTGACTTGTCACATAATTGCATTTATTATCGTTCAAAGTTGAATGAGGGTTTGACTCTTTTTTGCAAGTGACCCAAGAAGGATGTTTGAGTTTTTATTTATGGTGTTTGGATGTTTTTAGGTGAATTATCTATTGGAGAGTGTTATAGACTCCTTTAGGATCATATTTATGGATTTTGGAGGTTTGACCAATCCATATTTAGTATGAACCTTTGCTTTAAAGTTGACTTTTAGTTTGTTCATGGTGTTTTCTTATACAAAGAAAAATATTGATAGGTTTTACATATGCATAGGTGTGTATTTATGGATTTAATCACTTTAGGATGTCTTAGGGGTCATGTTTCATGGACTTATGTGCTTTGAATTGGTCTTGTTTTCCTAGTTTTGCTCAGTGAAGTGTTAAAAAGATGAATAATCTCCATGGACCTAAAAGGGCTCTTAGGCCTAATTGAAATGTGTTGTTGACTTAAGTTTGACCTATGGATTATATTAATAATAAATATGTTTGAGTATTGATCAAATTATGTTCCTTAGGTGCTAAGGAAATTCTCTTGGCTGACCAAGATGGGTTAGATGAAGTATGGTATAAAGGCAAGGCCTAATTGGCCTATTTGGTCTAGGTATGTATGAGCAAAGAAAAGAGAAGTGTATGTATTCTTGGTGGATAGATTGAAGAGAATATCAGTGTGAGGAATATGTGTGTGGCTTGGTGGTCATATTTTTTATGTTCTAATAATTTTTTTGGAGGGTTAAAGATTGAGGATGAGTGAAGAGGTGTAGAGTGATCCAAAAGGTTATTTTGGATGCATTGGTTGTGTGTGAAGGCTTGAGAAAGTATGAAGGGATTAAGAGAGTTTATTTTCATTATTTTTATATCATATTGGAAGTTAATCAAAATTCTATAGGTATTGATATCAGAGGTGTTATGTGGGTTCTCAACATCAAAGGGCACTTAGGGTTTGGTGCTCCTTGTGAAGTGAGTGCTTCACTAAAGTATCTTATTTATGATCTCTTATATGACTTTATTCCATGTGTTTATAGTATTTAGAGTGGTTTTTATCCCCCATAAGGGTTTCCTACATAATTTATGTGTTATGTTCTTTGATATTACATTGGTTTCTTAGTTCATTGTAATGAATGGTTTATATGCTTCATAAATTCTTATGTTGAATGGTTAAGTGTTTAAAGGATTGGAATTAAAGTTGAATTAATTTCATCACTAATTCACCCCACCTTTTAGTTATTATACCTCTAATAATTGGTATCAGCCTTATCAGAGATCAAACATCTATAAGAAGAAAATGAAATATTGAATAACAAGAAAGGAATTAAAAATTTAGACTTCCTCAATATGTTATGAGATTAATGCAAGCATTGTTGGTATGAAGACATAAATAGATAAACTAGAAAAAATAATCAAGAATTTGTAGGACATGATAGATAAAGGCTTTAATATAAGAATGGATCATTTAGAAACTAAATATTTAACATATGTGCATGTGCATGTGTGTGTGTGTGTGTGTGTGTGTGTGTGTGTGTGTGTGTGTGTGTGTGTGTGTGTGTGTGTGTGTGTGTGTGTGTGTGTGTGTGTGTGTGTGTGTGTGTGTGTGTGTGTGTGTGTGTGTGTGTGTGTGTGTGTGTGTGTGTGTGTGTGTGTGTGTGTGCGCGTGCGCGCGCGCACGCACGCGCGCGTGTGCGTGCGTGTGCGTGTGTGCACGCGCGCATGCATGCATATGTGCATGCATGTGTACACACTTTTATCTAAGGACAAGTACAATCTTAGCTCTACCAAATAACTTAAAGATGAAAATTATTGGGTTTTTTATGTTCAAGTAAAATTAATGTCTAACATGGATAACTATAGTTATGTCTTCAATGGGTATTGTTAAACTTGTAATCAATATGGTCATAGATATAGGAATAATAAATTCTCTTCAAATAACATAAATGGAGTTATATGATACAACTATAACCAATAGTGACATATAGCCAAGTACTAAAAGAGGTCATATTGTAAAAAAGACATACAAGTCATTGACACCATCAAATGGTTTAAGGAAGATAAATTCAAGATTGAATAAAAGAAGTAGAATTCAGGTAGTGCACCAAAGGAAGAGCTAATGTTTGTTCAAATTGTCTTGTATAATCAAGAGGATTAAAATAAGAAATGCTACATAGACAATGGATTCTCAAGTCATATTATAGGAGAAAAGAGCAATTTTATCTCTCTCGAAAGGCAAAACTTAGGTTTAGTGAGATTTGGTGACAAAAATTATTATAACATAGTTGTCAAAGGCTCTATAAGTTTGGATAATAGTCATACTAGAACAAAAAATGTTTTATAAATAGAAGGTTTGAAACATAATATTATAAGTGTTTGCCAAATGTGTTAGCAAAAAAATTTCTAACTTTTCATGATAAAGGGTTTGAAGTGAGAAGATCCAAGTCTGGTAAATTAGTTACAAATATTCACAAGGTAGACAATAACTTGTATATGTTCCATGAATCTAAAAAGGAGGAGTGTTTCATGAATCAATTAGAGGAAACATGGATTTGGCATAGAAGACTTGGACATCTGAATTTTGATAACTTGGTGAGGATCAATTCAAAAGGGTTAGTGAGGCATATGCCTAAAATCACTAATATTCCTCATACTCTGTGCAAGGCATGCCTTCATAGGAAGCAAACCAAAATAATCTATAAATCTAAGGAGAATTAAACAATATTACCATTAGAGTTGATCTACACTTACCTATGTAGACCTACAAGAACTCAAGGTATTCAAGGTAGCAGCTACTTCATGTTATTAATTGATGCCTTCACTGGGATGACTTGGATAATTTCCTCAAAGAAAATTCAAAAGCCTTTACAAAGTTTAAAGCATTTAAATCTCTTATTTAAAATTAAAAGGGATCAAAAATCAAGTATGTGAGATCAGACAGAGGAGGTGAATTTTTTTCTTATGAGTTTGATAAATTTTGTGAAGATCAAGGGATTATAAGACAATATTTTGTGGTTATGACACCCCAATAGAATGGGGTATTTAAAAGGAAAAATAGAACTATCAAAGAAATGAGTAGAAACATGCTTCAAGATTCCAAACTATTATATGGTTTTTGGGAAGAGGTTGTTAATACATCAGTATACATCTTAAACAAATGGAAAGTTAGATTAAATGGTGATAATACTCCTTATGAGCTATGGAAGAATAGGGAAACTAATTTTAAACATTTTAAAGTGTTTGGGATCAAGTGTTTTATCAAGAGGGATGAATAAAATCCTGGCAATTTTGATTCAAGATCTGATTAGGGCTTCTTCTTGGGTTATTCCTCCATAAGTTTTACTTAAATATGTTTTAATAAGAGACTCCACAAGGTTATTTAAATTTTTAATGTAATAATAGAAGAGGTAGGTGAAATAAATAAGCTTAAATTGTAGACAAATGACACTATAGATAACCCTAATTTAAATAATGAAGGCATATCTAATCAATTAGATGATGATGAAGAAAAGATAAGATAGGACACTAAAGCTTCATCTAGGAGAATACAAAAGGATCATCCAATTTATTAGATAATTGGAGATGTGAATGTTATTTTGTAGACTAGAAGGAAAATGTTGATCAATCAAAATCAATAAGACATAGCTATGTTATCCAATATTGAACCTAAAACATTCTCAGAAGCTAGTAAAGATGAAAATTGGACATGTGCAATAGATGAGGAACATGATTAAATAGTAACTAAGTGGGTTTTTAGAAACAAGATGAATGAGAAAGGAGAGTTCAAAATAAATAAGGATATATTGGTGTGTAAAGGATATGCTCAAGTTTAAGGGATACATTTTGATGAGACATTTGCTCCTACGGCAAGAAAGAAAGCAAATAGACTCTTATTATCATATTTAAGATTCAAAGGTTGAAAATTTTACCAATTGGATGTGAAATTTGCATTATTGAATGGAAACTTAGATGAAGTCTACATTGAGCTACCTAAAGGTTTTTTAATGACAAGTAATCAAGATTGTGTTTGTAAACTAAATAAGGCCTCTTATGGTCTTAAACAAGCTCTTAAAGCATGGTATGATAGGTAAGACAAGTACCTATTGAGCCAAGGCTTCAAAATTAGTTGATAGCAATTTGTATATTAAGATAGAGGGCACTCATTAATTACTAGTGGTAGTCTATGTTGATGACATATTTTTTGTATCTGACAATGACAACAGGAGTAGAGAGTTTATAGATGCTATGAAGATTGAGTTTGAAATGTCAATGTTGGGAGAAATTTATTTATTTTTAAGATTGTATATTAACCAAACTAATGTAGGGATATTCATTTCAAAGGAAAAATATATGAAGGATATACTAAAAAAGTTTGACATGATGGAATGTAAGCCAATGAGTACTCCAATGATCATAGGATTCAAGCTAAGTAAACAATATAACTCACCAAAGCTTGATCAAACCTTGCATAGATCCATGATTGAAAGTCTTTTGTACTCTACTACTTTTAGGCCTGATATCATGCAAGAAATAGGCCTTGTAGGTAGGTTTCAAGATGATCCTAGAGAGTCTCACTTGAAAATATTCAAAAATATCTTGAGGTATCTCAAGGGTACCATATAATATGATTTATGGCACCCCAGGAACAAAGAGTTCACTCTAAGGACATACATGGATGTGGATCTAGTAGGGTGTGTGGATGATAAGAGGAGTACCAGTGGTGGTGTTTTCTTCATGGGTGAACACTCGGTGTCTTGGATAAGCAAGAAATAAGACTTTGTATCCCTATCAACTATAGAAGCTAAGTATATAGCTAATGCTTCTTATTTCACTCAAGTAATATGGATGAAGCAAACCTTGGAAGACTATAAGTAAGAAAAAATGGACCTTGTCCTATCTATTATGACAATAATAGTTTAATTAGTATCTCAAAAAATCATGTTATGTACTCAAAAACTAAGCACATTCCTATTAGATATCATTTCTTGAGAGAACAAGTGAGTAATCAAAGTGGTATGTTGGATTATGTGTCTACAAAAGAATACAAAAGAACAACTTGTAGATATTATGACTAAACCATTAACAAAAGCAACTTTTGAATATCTAAGACAAACCTTGGGATTCATCTCCTTTTATATAAACCAATAGAAGCTCATTGGCTAAGGGGAATCAACATGTATATGAGCTTGCTCCAGAGGTTTGTAATGAAAAACTTCAAGAAATTTGTTTAAGGGCATTGGTCTTAAAGGCAAGTTTTAGTCAAATTATGATGCTTGGTTTGGAAGGCCTAATCATGAAGTATGAAGTTAAGGTTGGTATGAAGGGTGAAGAGGATGTATTTAATTACAATCCATGGGGTTTCATGAATTGTATTGGTCACATGTATCTTTAATGATCATTTGTTCAATTTGACCATTTTCCTTAGTAATCACTACTTAGTGTGTGTTCATCATGAAAAATTGATGCATTTGAGGTCTATGAATCTAACCAAGGGTTGAGTCCAGTTGTATTTGATGTTTATAAGTTAAAAAGGTACCTTAAAGGTGTGATATTGATCACATGATCAATTGAAGGTGTTTTGGCAGTATGGCTGGGGTATACACAGGGTCTATAGGCATAGTCATGAGGTTTCCAAGTTTCAAAACAAGAATTATGAGTATTCAAGGTGAATTTATGGAATTAAAAGGTGTGTTGACCTCATACAGGTGTGCTCCAGGTGATTTTAGACTTTTAAGGTATCTTGAGGGTAAATTGAAAAATTTTGATGCTTCTCAGGTATAACTGTCTCTACTTAAGGGCTAGTAAGACAAAAACCACATTTATGGTTCTATGGGTTAACCAAGAATTATAACCTCAAAAATTGTTCCAATAGTGTGATTTGATGGCTTACATGTGTGAGATAAGTTTTAAGAGTTTGCATTAAATGGAAGGTGGTAAGTTGACCTTGTTTATTTTTGATGCCCTAAGTTTTACACCATATGGGTTAATGACCTTCCCAAATTATTTGAGGTTTTATGATACTTAATAATTTTAAATTTCCAAAAGGGTGATCATAAAGTGCTTTACATTCATTTGAAATTGTATATTTTATCCTATGGTTGAGTTTTTATGCAAATGTAGGGCTAATTGGTAGGTTAGTTTGTGAAGGAGATATGGTGTAGAGGAAGAGTTGTATGAATATTCTTATAATTAATGAGGGGTAATATTATTTTAATCTATATATTAAATTTGAATTCATGAAGATGTATACATAGAAATTTATAGGCTCTGCAAGGTTCAAGTAAGGTTACTAGGCCTCTAAACAAGGCTAGGTGATCCAAATGAACTTTTTGATCATTTTCTCCAAAATACCAAGGTCAGCTTGTTATAATATGAGTTTTTAAATCTATTTTTATCATATTCCATGTTTTATTAATGGCTTAAACATTTGTTGGTAATCATGGATTTGGCATGTGAAAGAAAATTTGAAGGCAACAATGAAGTTTCATCATGCTTGGAGATGGTTTATAGGTGCTCAAGGGGTTCCTAAGTTTATATGAATTAATGGGAGTCCCTATTAGTTTTATTAATGTTTTTTAAATCCTATTTTATTCATATTTTTCATTTCTTATTCATAGATCAATGTATGGTTAAAGAAGAGTGTTATCAATGAGCAGGCTTGAGGTAATCTTGGTAAGGAATGGTATGCATAGTGATAAGGGGAATTTATATAATATGTAAAAGGAGTTACCTTATTTATTTTGTATTTTAAAAAATTTAAATTTCCTTAGTATCAATAGGTAATCCCATTTTTTCATTGTGTTAAAGGGAGAGAAAGTGTTTGTAGAGGGAGAAAGAGTATGTGCATAAATTTGTTGTTAGATTTGAAAACATTTTCAAGTGTTGACATCAATGAAAAAGTGATATATTTTTTATTTTTTTCAATTATGTCCCTAAGGTGGCCAATAGTGTCCATTATTTGATATTTATGCATAGTTCTCAATGACAAAGTGTGCCTTAGTGATCATGCATGGACCTTGCAGTGTTTGCTTAATTAGGCAAGATGATGAATGTTGATGATGTGTTAAATATGTTTGAGGGGTAATATGAGTGTAATTAGTTATTGGTATAATTTTTAAAGTGAAAATAATTCATTATATTAGTCTCTTGAAGGTCTAGGTTATCCTAGTCATCTTAGCAAAATAACCTGAGTAGGCAGATTGATGGCATCAACATTCGCACGTGTGAAGGTGTTAGAATAAGTGGTCATATGGGTTTATTCATATTTATGCATAGATTATGTGTTTTAAATTTAATTCATTGAAATTATGTCTATAAAAAGTTATGGTATTTCAAATTTTCTCTTCCAAGTAGATTTCACTAGTTTCATACTCAAATTTGCATTAAAAAGTGACTGTTGGAATTCAAATATTTGAATTTATAAAGAAAAACTAGTCTACAAATTTTTTTATAACTTTTGATTATGGATAAATTTTATTATTTTATAAAAATAAAATTGGTAGATAACTTAAATTTCAATCTAGGAAAAATAATTTGTAGGTTTGACTGGTCATATAATTGCATTTATTATGGTTCAAAGTTGACTAAGGGTTTGACTTTTTTCTACAAGTGATCCGAGAAGGATGTTTGAGTTTTTATTGATGGTTTTTAGATGTTTTCAGGTGAATTACCTATTTAATAGTGTTTTAAACTCCCTTAGGATCATCTTTATGGATATTTTAGGTTTGACCAATCCATCTTCAGTATGAACCATTGCTTGGAAGTTGAATTTTGGTTCATTCATTGTGTTTTCTTATACAAGGCAATGATTGATAGGTTTTACACATGGAGAGGTGTGTATTGATGATTTTAATCACTTTAGGATGTCTTATGGGTCATTTGGTGTGGACCTACATGCTTTGAAGTGGTTTTGTGTTCCTAGTTTTGCTTAGTGAAGTGTTAAGAGGATGAATAGGTCTCTATAGACCTAAAAAGGATCTTAAGCCTAATTTAAAGGTGTTCTTGACTTAAGTGTGACCTATGGATGATATGAATAACCAATATGCTTGAGTATTGATCAAATTATTTTCCTTAGGTGATAAGGAAAGTCTCTTGTCTGACCAAGATGGTTTAGATGAAGTATGGTATAAAGGTAAGGCCTAATTGACCTATTTGGTTCAGGTCTGTATGAACAAAGAAAAGAGAAGTGTAAGTGTACTTGGTGGATGGATTGAAGAGAAAATTATTGTGAGTAATATTTGTGTGACCTAATGGTCATATTTTTGATGTTATAATAGTGTATTTTTAGGGTTGAATATTGAGGATGAGCGAAGAGGTGTAGAGTGATCCAAAAGGTTGTTTTGAATGCATTGTTTGTATGTGAAGGCTTCAGAAAGTATGAAGGATTGAAGAGAGTTGATTTTCACTATTTATTTATCATATTGGAATTCAATCATAGTTCTAGAGGTATTGATATCAAAGGTGTTGTGTGGGTGTTCAAATCTAAGGGCAAGTTGGTGCTTGTCCATGCTTAGGGGTTGGTGTTCCTTATGAAGTGGGTGCTTCACTAAAGTATTTTATTTGTGATCTCTTATAGGACTGTATTCCATGTATTTTTAGGATTGATAGTGGGTTTTATCCCCCATGAGGGTTTCCCATGTAATTCATGTGTTATGTGCTTTGATCTTGCATTATTTTCTTAATTCATTGAAATGAATGGTTTATATGCTTCATGAATGCTTATGTTGAATGGTTAAGTGTTTAAAGGATTGGAATCGAATTTGAATTGCTTGAATCATTGATTCACCCCCACAATGATTTTACCTCTAATACATGGGTCAAATATTGTGTATGAGTGGTAGAGAAGACTAGAAATGGATAAGGAATCACTTGGATCTAGATACTAAGTGCTTGGAACTATTAAGGTGAATCTGAAAATAATTATATGCCTATGTCAATCAGAGGCACAAAATCCTAATAGAAATATCCTAGTAATTTTTCCCAATAATTTTAGCATAGGATACTAGGCCTGCTTGTAAACCACTATTATATGTAATAGCATATTTTTGTTGTGTGAGAAATCCCATAAAACCTATATCTTTCACTTTGAAACCTAGATTCACTTTTGACACTAGGTTTTAACATATAAAAGGGGAATAAAAATGGGTTGAGTTGACTTCAACCACCCCATACTGAGTGTCTAAGCACTACCTATGTCTCCAATACTTGAAGAGGGTTCAAGCTACACATAGTTCTCTCAATTAGGTGTATGTATACAATAGTTCTCTTTTAAATTAATGAAACCTATGATATATCTCTTAACCCTTGGAAAATGATAAAATTGACTTGGCTTAGGTTCTTTAAGCTTGGCTAGGGTCTAGTCCTTTGACTATTTTTTTATTTAAAAGATTTAGGGTAGTCCTTCTCAACGTGTAAGTCATTTCCTTTAAGAAATATGTGTATCCTTGGTAAGTTATAAATAGGGAATATGCTTATACATATTATGTATAAATAGATGACTCCTTAGGTAACTTATCACACCAATAACATGTGGAATGTATAGGCTAACCCATGATGATGATTTAAATTAGTAAAATGATCATTATAAGATGAGTGCAAAAATTTGGTAGATGTGGATGGATACAAAAATTAAGAGTGATCTAAGTAAAACTCAAGGTTTACAATGATATGATGATTAATAGATAGTATAATTAGGATTATAGGTAAATTAATGATAGACTAGAAAACTCTTATAGGTGATCGATAGTAAATACTGAAGGTTGGGCCCATTGAAGTCAAGTGGATATAAGATAAAGGTGTACATAAGTCATGTGTGTATGTAATAGTCATGTATGGTTAAATCATATCAAGACTAATATTAAAAAGTGCCTAATACATGATTTTAGTGTCTAAAATATGCATCAATAATGTAGTGGGAGTGAAAGGCATGGCCTCAATTTTAAAAAGACTCTTTTGTGTTTGAAGACAAGAATATCATGGTGGATTTAGAATTACATCAAATTAAAATGTTTTATTTTATGGTGGGTTAGATGATATGACTGATATAACCAAACAGGAGTCCTAAGTTGACATTAATACTAGCATTCATGAGAATGTGGAAATTTTTATTTACACTTGGGAACAAAAGAGATTTATCTTTAATTTTTTTATAGAGTATATAATAGTTTTATCTCTCAATGACTACAAAAAGTGATGGGATATGTATTTAAAAGGAATGTTTGAGCTCACAAGGATCATTAGGTTGCCTAAGAATAAGGATTCAAATAAGGTAGAAGAAGAAAACTTGATATATTTAAACATTAAATAACAAATAGGCTAGCAAGATATGGTTTATTCCATTAAGGATGAGGGAAGTAATATTTATAAATATTATTTGTGGTAAAGGATAGAAAACATTGATACAAAAATGGTACCTAATATGGCACTAATTCGGGAGTACTTGATATAACCACATATTAAAAAAGTTGTATAACTACTATGAAATAATTAAGATGTCTTTCCCAATAAATTCAATGAAGTTAAAGGTGTCTACCCTTCATTAGTGGAAATGTATATAAATCTCAAGGAATGTGCATGGATGATCAAAAATTGACCCTATAAATTGAACCCCAATATCAAAATGAGGTAAAAGAATATATATATATATATATATATATATATATATATATATATATATATATATATATATATCACATGATGGATGCTCATATCATTTATCCTATATAAAATTCAATTGGTGAGCCCCATGGTAGTACAACCAAATAAAACAAGGGAGATTAGAGTGTGTGAGGACTATCACACACTTAATAATGATTCAATCAATGACCCCTTCCCTATACCATTCATTGGTGATGTACTAGAATCCATCGTAGGGCACAAAATTTATTCCTTCATAGATGGGTTTAGTGTGTACCATTAAATTGACATCACATAAGAAGATCAAGAAAAAAATATCTTTAAAAAAAAGTGTAAATATGTCATTCCATCTAAAAAATGCACCAACAACCTTTTCTACAGATGTGGATGTTTTATTTAAATATTTCATCCACTATTTGTTATATGTATAATTGAATGAATTGGAAGTATTTTCATTGTTAAAATAACACTTCTCAAAGTTGTGACTAATGTTGGAAAGGTGTTGAAAATTGTGAATCACAATAAACTTAAAAAAGTGTTTACTCTTCACACTATTTTGTGTGCTTCTTAGACATGTGGTATGTAGTGAATTTATTATGTTTTTTATCAATCCAAGATCATAATCACCATATGGCTTAGATCACCAACCAATTTATCCAAAGTGTGATAATTTTTTGGCCACATAGGTTACTATCACAAATTCATTCATGGATATACAGACATTGTAGAACCAATGAATAAATTTTTGCATAAGGATAACAAGTTTGAATGGACCCTAGAATGCTAGGCTACATTCACAAAATTGAAGTAACAATTAGTCATGGCTCTAATTTTGGTTCTTCTAGATTGGATAAAAATGTTTCATGTGAATGTGGATACATCTAGGTCAATGATTCAAGTTGTACTTAATCAATTGGGATAAGGAGAATTAAATCATCTGATTCATTTTGAAATTTGTATGCTTTATGTTGGTAAGAATAACTATGCTATAATGGAACAAGTAGACTTGACCATGGTGTTCTCACTTCAAACGTTTTGGAATTATTTATTGACTATTTATTTGAAAAATTCATGGATCATTAAGCATTATAATACTTAGTGAAAAAACCATTGTTAGGAAGTATAATTTAAATATGATTAATGTTTTTTCAAGAATATTAATTCAAAATCAATGTGAATTCAAGATGTGATAACATATATCCAAACCATCTTCATTGTTTTCAAATAGGTGAAAATCTTGAGGATTTACAAGAAAGTTCTTTGTATACATAGTTTTCAAGGTAAATATTATCCCTAAACAATTGGAAGAGATAAAAAAAATTCTCACATGTTACATTCCCAAAACACTAAAAAGTGTGCAAGAATAAGTAGTTAGTCACAAGAGCCTTATTGTTAAATATAATCAATGGATTAATTTAAAATATAGGTTAAAATGATGTCCTTTATAGGGTGGATTTGGATCATGAAATAGAACATGCACTGGATGAATATCATCAAGAGGGAGCTAGAGGCCATTTCTAAAGATAACTAACAATGTTAAAGATAATGTAAAATTTATTATGGTTGATTATAGTGTTCCAAGATGCACATCAGATTACAAATCATTGTGATGTTTATCAATTCATTAATAAACCAAATCATATAGATGAAATTCCACTAAACCCAATTATTTTTTTACAGTTTTTTGAACAATGGTGGATAAATGTTATAGCACCTATTACTCCACCCTCTAAAAGCTCCAATTATTGACATATCATAACTATGATGTATTACTTCATGAAGTGGGTTGAGGGAGTTGTAACTCCTAGATATGGAGTGAAACATGTGAAATTAATCTATAAAAATATCATAACAAGTTTTGGTTTCCCTCAATAGTTAATTATTAATATGGGCACACACTTCCTCAGTAGTACCATAAATACCTTTATGGATAAATTTATTAAATTACACCAAAAGAGTACTGCATTCCATCCCCAAGAAAATGGCCAAGTATAATAATTAAGTGTGGTATTAAAAAATATTCTAACAAAGATTTACAACATGAAAAGAGATAGTTGTGATTAGCACATCTTAATGATATTATGGGAATATATGACCGATTATAAGCATGTGACAAGATACACTCCCTTCTAATTGGTTTATGTAATAGAAGTCCCTATATTAATAGAACACCTAATACCTAACTTGTGCATTAAAATGATTATATAGCTTATTGATAAATAGTCCTTTCAAATAAAGTTTCTTGAGTTCACTTGCATGGAGGAGACATCCATGTGAATTTTCATCTAGAATAAATAAGTGCAAAAGAGTATCCAAAAGGTATGGCATGATTATAACTTTCAATCCAATGAGTTTCAACTAGAGTAGATGAAACTATTATACAAAAGTAGATTCAAAGTGAACCATAAAAACTATGAATTTAGTGAAGGGACCATATATAATCGACCATCTCACATGCTCGGGAAATATTATGTTGCGTGATTTATAGGAAAATATTATTCTAGGTCAAGATAATGGCAATAGGCTCAATCCCTACTATAACTAAAATTATTTCAATTGAAAGCATAAATAAGTGATAGATGGTACATATAGAGTAAGATTTCCATTTTTCATAAGTGTGGTAGCATAGCAAATTTGATTGATCAAGTAGCAAGAGTAGATGCAAAAAATTAATTTTTGAGTGTGACGTGATAGAAGAAGCAAAGGAAAGAGCATCATGGTAGATAAGTTCTAGGTATAAAATCAACAGTAAGGATTGATCAGAATCATGGTATGGATATCAAAAATCATCAAAATTAAACTAAGTTAAAGAATGATATGCAATGAGAGGAAGGGATAATATGGAATAAGAAAAAAATAAAAACTGGCACCAAAATTCAAAAATTAATTTATATTTAAGATAAAAGGAATTTATGTAGACTTCAAAGTGTCTTGTAATCTAATCAGTCATTAATGTCTAAAAGTGGTAAGTATTTGAAAATAAAATAGTGGTGTGTCATACTGAATAATATCTTGATTGAAAAATCATGAAAATGACCAAGATTCAAGTCAAAAGGAGTAAAAATTTTAAGGTAGACATGATTTGGCATAATAACTATCTCAATAAATCTTTGCAAGATGGCATGATTTATCCATAAAATGGAAATGTTGGTAAGTATACCATATTTTGTCTATCTCTTATTGCACAATTAGAATTTGCATTTTTTTAATTAAGATATTTTATACAATAAAAACAATATGAAAATTTTAAGTGTATGATAATAAAATCTACAAGTAAAAGGATAATCAACATATAAAAGATGTGATGGTCACAAGTCAAATAGTGCTATCATTTAGCAACACATAAAAGGAAGTGATGGGGATAGGGTTTGCCTTGTTCCAACCAAATGGAAGGGTAAGGAACCATTAGAATTTATTAATGTATCCAACACATTATGGTTAACTAGTCCTCAATTTTAAGGAGCATCAGAACCAACACAAGGGGATGTCACTCAATATTATCCATTACAAGGTAAAAATGTGGAAAGGCTAGTGAGAATCCCAATTTTTTGGAAAATTTATGAACTTATGATGACATTGATAAGATGATATAATGAGGGGGATATTAAAATTCCACCTCAATTGGTAATTCATACATAACTTCAATGGTCATCCATGTAACAATATTGAGAGCAAGGGGAAAATTGTTACAACCATATACATCCACCACTCTACTAGGAAATCAAGGAAAGATACAAATGGAATACTTGTAGTTTCCTGATAGAGTAGGTAACTAATGCATTGGTGTAAGTGTTTAAAAAGTGCATTATTAAAATATATTAGAAAACAAAAAATGGGTCTAAATAAGTGATAATTCATATTGGATGGTACAATTATTGAAAGAGTTCAACTATCCAAAGTTTTGGAAATAGAGATCAAGACAAACATTTAGAGGTGGTGTTTGTTGAGAAATGTCTTAAATTTCCATGTATCTTTGTAATAATAATGTGTTCATATGTTTGGTTCTTTTAAATTACTTGATTGTGTATTATTTCTTGGAGATTTCCTTTTTTAGTTTCATAAGGTTTATAGCATGTAAAAATGATATTAAATCTATGCATGACACTTTTCAAAATTTTAATTACACTCTAGGAGATTGTAAAGTGGTGTTTAGTGGTTGAGTTATTGCATGGTGATATAAGGAGTTGTACAACATGAAAAGAAATTAAAGGTTATCTAAATGCATTATAAACACGTGTCTAATTATATATGTCAAACTAAAGAGGTCTTATAAATATCCTAGTGGTGATTTGACACAAATCTACTATGGAGAACTACACATTATTCACTTAATGCAATATTTGGTGCATTAAGTTTCTTCTATAGAGCATATATTACAAGTGAATTTTTTATTATAATACATTATTCTATGAAATAATAACTTTGATACATAAAAAGGAACATAATTTTAGCTACATAGGTTATATGTAATAGAGGTTGTTGAATCCTAAGTACACATAGTCAAATTTGTAAATTCAAATATAGAGTAAAGTGTTATATGTAGGTTATATAACCTCATGACTTGATCATAGAATTTTAAGACATAAAAATTATGTTATAATTCAAGGATGTTGTTGTGTTGGGTTTTTACCCAAAAGGGTTTTTGAAAGTGCATTTTTCTTGTGTGTTTGTGTATATGCTTATCATCTTCTCTCTACACATGCTATATTTGCATTAGAAAATATCTCCTTTATGATAATTTATCATGACCTTAGTCTATCCCTAACATTTCTCTCTAGTAAAAAACAATAATTTTTGTACAAATTCTTGGTACTCTTTATATGATTCATGTTTTGTAGGTCCCCCTAGAGATATTTGTCATTGGTGAGGATTGTTGGCTAGCTAAAACCTTTACAAACTTGATTTGGTAATAATGGGTAAAATGTACCTACATTTTCAGAAAATTGGTAATTATTTTATTACTTTCATCACTAAAAATATTTACATTCATTGAGATGTGATGGATTCCTTTTACCCTAGTACATAGTCCAAAAATTGCATAATGGTGTCATGGTGCACATCCATGAACTCCCAATACAACCTTCACTTCCCCTTATATTTTGAATCAACATGGTCTATGAATATGCATAATTCATACACCAAAATCATATGATTGCCCAAAAAATTTAACCATTATGATAAAGATGATCAAAAGCCTCATTACAACCCATGGAAACTCAAGAATTTATTTCTAGACCTAGAATACACTAACAAAATGAAAAGAGTATATTTTTCACCCAACCCAAATGCCACCAAAGAATATAAGGAGATTAATGGGGTTTCAAAATTATCCCATAGTGCTTATAATTTTTTTTCAGGTTAATTCAACACACTCATGCAAAAAATTATAATTGATGATATGGGTAATGTCTTTTATAATGGATAGGTGGAGAAAGAATGGTTTTTTGGAAGTTTGTGTGCATGATAAAAGTTCAAAACAAGGTACCATGTGTCATATTAGGGTATTTCATCCTTTTTATAGTTCATAAAATTAGACATGATTATTGAATAAAATCATAATGAGTCTAGGATGTAAGCATTATTTTGAACAATAGAGGCATCAAGATTGTAAGCACTAGGAAAGACATGGAGTTTCATGCATGATCCTAAAACAACCCAAAAAAATAACAAACAATAAACATAAGTAGTAGGTAGTTTAACCAATCAATGTGGGGGAAAATAAGGAAGAAATTGATAATGATACCAACCCATTTTAGTCATTAACAAAGAAGTTACACACATCAGGAGTTAACCAACCTCATTTTAATGTGGGTAGGTGGAATTAATGTCTCACACCATTTATGGAAACATCTCATGAATATATGTATATTAATTAACAAAGGATACACACCTAAATATAAGATAACTAAAAATAACACCTTATCTCTATAGCTACACAACCCAAAGTGAGTGTACACAAGCATAAAATAGTAGCATCTACACAATCAAATTGTAATGGACACTCCACCTTCCATGATTACATTTACTCCATCCTTTATCACACTAACTTCACCCTATTCCCATCCCATGGTCACTAACTCATTTTTTATTTAACATCATAATAGACTCCTCTTAACATACCATTCATCTGACATGTTATCTTTACACAAAAATCTAAAGGGCTAGTTGCAGGTGCATTCCGCAATGAAACTCCTACACAAGTGGATAAACTTACATCTCATATACATCTAGACTAGCCTTTCTAAGACATTAAATATAGGAATAATTTTTCATGTAGTTTGTGATAGCATACACAAATTCAAATAAGAAGGATGAAGAATAGAATGATTTCATTGAGTAGTAGGAAAAAAAGTTAGAAGAAGCAAAGAAGTAGGTGTTAAATAAGTGGTGAAATAAGAATCATTATGGCATAAGGAATAAAATTTAAACAATTTTGAAGTGGATGAGCAAGTATGATAACAAGTAGAAAAAATTATGAAGCTAAGAGATTGGAAGACCTGCATAAACAAGTGGAAGTCAATAAAAAGGTATAGGAGGACAAAAACACAAAAAAGGTGGCCAAAGAGAAGGTCCTAAGCAATGAATCTATGATGGAAAAAGTGTAAAAAGAATACAAGGCCAAATAATAAAAGTAAGTGAAGGAGAATCAATACTTTGAAGAAGAAGAGAAGAAAATGAGAGAAGGAGCACAAGGATAAATGGGACATCAAGCTAGAAGAATAGTGAGCCCAAGCTATAAAATTAGAATAACTTCAACATCAAGCTTTGTGAGGAACAACATGAAAAAATTAAATTGTCTATAGGCAAAGATATAATAAATTCCTCACATCAAGGTTTGGGATTCAAACCAAATGATAGAGGCTTAAACATAAATAAATATGATCCAACTAATTCCTAAGAACACCAAGAAGGAATTGTCATGCTATTTAGTTCAGTAAATATGAGATTGCAAGAGTAAGGATAAAAATTGTAAATGACATAGCTATCTCATAGTGTATGGACATATAAACTCTATCTATATCATGCATAACCTTCTTTGTGTTGACATCATAGTTGTGTTAATCACAAACATCACCTCCATATCAAAGTATACAACTATCCATAGTGATTATTTCAGAGCAATTTGACTTGGATGTTGCATGGTTAGCTTTCAAGAAAATAATTTAAATATCAAGTTTTTTTCATATTTTAATCACATAGATGGAAATAAAAATAAATAAAAAAATGATTAATTAAGGGAGCATTTTGTTAAATCTATAAAAATAATAGATGAAATCAACCCAACATTGGTTCAATAAGTTATATGGGGACAATTTATGTTGGAGCAATTGAAATTCATCACTTTGGTAAAAAATATTATGCAAGAATAGACATCCACCTAAAGGCCAAAAGAAATCAAGACACAAGTGTGAAGGCACCACAATGAGGCTAACCCCATTTTTGAGTTATTTTGAGTATAAAAAAAAGTAGTCATCAACTACCACGTAAGCTCATAAAATATAAATAAACTTATCAATTAGAAGGCAAGATTTAAGTAAACCATTAAAGATATCATTTAAAGTATGACCAAGGTGACTAGGCCTCACATCATGATGGTGGGACCTATAATGAAATCCCAAATGGATGTTTCTCTACACAAATATCTATAGTTTAGAGATAATTTAATGGATTGAATGTGAGTTTGGGAATTATAAATGCTTAGTATCACCTTTAATAGAGAGATGTACAGAAATTGGAATAAATAATCTAGACCATTGTTCAAAACATCATAATACATTTGACATTGACTGTAATTATTGGTGAGGATGATCTGCAAGGCATCATGTAGAGCTTGGTATAGATTTAGACACATGTTATAATGGTGGGTGATGAATTATGAGATTGGAATAATTTCAAAGTTGACTTTGGTAAAAAATTTAGGATTAGTTAAGGATGTGCTTGATGAACCATAATATATCCTCCCATTAAAAGTATTCAAGATGTTACAATCATAGAAAACACTTCAAACCTATCAAGCATCACAAATACCTTCAACACAACCAACACAATAGCATGCATCCACTCTACAAAACTCTAAAACATCATAATATATCTCTATGAAGGTTATTTATCTAGTGCCAACAACACCAAATCAACTAATGTGACCACCCTTTTGGTAATTTATCATAGTTTCCTCTAATTTTGAACAATTTTGGGCATTATGAGTTTTTATTTGAATGATGAAATTTCATGAGAAGTATTTGAGAATAGGTTCAAGAAGGTTGAAAAAACATAAAGGGTGGCCTCTTAGTTATTCCAACCTATTAAAACCCCATAAAGAGTGTTAATTTAGTATACTAATTAGTTGTAAACTTGAAAGGGTGACAAAGTATTGTATAATAAGTAAAAATAAAAAATGGCACTTTTTTCAAAAGTAATACCAAATATTTTAGACACGATAGAGGTGATGAAATTCAGAGTGGATTATCCAATGCATAGAAACCAACTTGTAAATGACCACACTCTACCAATGAATTTTGTCTTAGGATGAGACAAATATTTTAGTCTGAGAAAATGTTAATAAGGAATTATGGATGCTATTTAGAAATTAGTTTTTATAAATTATATATGTTACACATGTATATTTTTTATTTTTAAATGTTCATGTAAGTAAAAAAGATAAATGGAAGGTTGGATAATTTACTAGGACCAAGAAGGAAGAAAAATAGAATCATGTTGACTCTATAAGTACCATTTGTACCCTAATTTATAATAATGGGTAAGATTAATCTAATTAAGATATAACTTTGAAATGTAATTTAGATCAATAGATATGGCATTCAAGCCTACATATAAATATAAAAGACTAAGATTGGTTCTTCTAATTGGATAAGGGAGTATGTTAAATATAGAAAGTAATAAATAGATCATGATACTTATCTTTTTTAGTTGAATATATGACAATAACTATATTCAAGAAGTGGAAGTTAGAGATAAGAAAGCATGTTATTCATTTAGTTCTAAAATTGATTCACTATCAACATCAAATCAGTTTTGCAAGATAAGGTCAATATCATTACTTGATACTAACCTAATAGTTAGTACTAACCTACATAGAAGTAGGGAACAATTACTATATGGTCACCTATAATTTTCTTTGATTTCTCTATGTTCATGATCCTAAACCCTAATGATGCACACATATCCATAAATCAACCTCTTTTTCCTTGAAATCCTAGATGTGCTTGTGAGAGATGGAAACCTTAAAAAATAGGGTAAGTGCAATGGGTTGAGATGAATCTAATCACCTCCTCCTAATTATTGACCACTCCCTATGTATCCAATACTCGAAGGATTGAAATCAAGCTACATGTAGTTTTTTCACCTAGTTTAATTATGCAATTATGTTCCTTTTCTATATGTATGTAGCTAATGGTGTGGCTTTGATACTTGATAATTTTTAATTTGACTTAGCTTCTAAGTCTTTCAGACATGGCTTATGACTGCTTCTAGTGATAATTATGCAAATTTGGAATAATAATATATATTTAATTAGTGTGCGATAGTATATATATGTATATTAGATAAGTGCCAATTCCCTTTTGAATGAGATCTTGATTTATTTATATTTGGATCTAGTTGAATAAATCCTCTCACCAATGACACATTAGTTTTATGGGTTAACCTTGAGGATGGGTTTGACTTTATAAAATATTTATTTCTAAGAGCATATCAGTTCCAACTAGCACAAGTCATTATCAACAAGCAATAACAACCGTAATTAGTTAAACTGACATGTGTATAGGTAGACTAAATTAAGAGTTTGAAGATTTTTATTAGGATATTTAGTAGGTTTGAATTAGATATTGAGGTTCTTTTAGGTGTATAATAGTATAACATAAGGGTTGATTCATAAGATAACATGCAGGTGTAAGAGGATGGAAAACTATGACCTTGTTTGTGTGCTCAATTCATGCATGGTAAATGTGTGTCAAACTATCCATTATCAAGTACTAAAAACTAAATTTTAGTATATATAAATGGCCCCCTTTTAATATAGTAAAGGAGTTTCAATAGTAAAAGGATATAATATACCTAAGTGTGTATAACACAATTTACCTTTTTGGGGAATGGCTCCAAATGTACAACTTTACTCAATGAAAACATGCAATGAGAATGAATTAGTAAATTTCCATATGTGAAATCTGAAATTTGAAATGGAATATTTAAATATCAAGGGTTATAGTACACCTATGTTTTGGTAAAAACCAAATTGACTTTTTGATATGTTGGAGATGATACTTCCTTGTTAAATAATTGGAGACTTGGGGTGATTATGACCCAAACTTGTGTAACTATGTAGGATCCTGAGTTGGAAAGGAAACATTCCCCAACCATCATGTATGTGGGGAAAAGTATGTAATGTACTAATCCTTAAAACTATGTATAAAAAAGAAAGACAACTATGTATCCAATTTCACTCAAAAAAATCACTATACAAGTAAATGAGAGAACTTATAATGCAATATTTTCTCAAAAAATGAACCAACCATTCCAAGCTTAAATATTCAATTATAAATTTTCACTCTATTTTGATCTAGTTCAAGTAAAACAAAAATACATGATCAAAAGTGAATTAATGATGTCCATTACCCCATTATATACACATGTTTGATTGTGTAATTTTACTAGATGTATAATATAATGCATGACTGAAAGAGAATGGACCGTGTCCATGCCCCTATCATGACTAAAAATCTTATAAGTGTGAAGTGGAATGACAACCATTTACCATTAAATTATAACTATGTTACTATACACATGTGCATGAACCAAATCATGCCCCCTAAATCTTACCAACTAATATAGAATGTTATACATCTATATGTTGAATTTGAGAACCTATATCTCAAATGTATGTGTATATGAAAACTATAATTTTGTTCCTATAAATTATTGTGAATATGCACCAAAGTGTGTATGAATATGTTTTTAAATGTCTATAAAGTGAATGCATATGCATGGCATATTCCCCTATAATTTGTATCAATGTGCCAATATTTGTCTTGTATTTGAACTAGTCTTATATCTGAACCATTTGAAATTTTTGAAATCTATGAAATGTGTACTTTTCTCTAATTTTATACTCAATCATGTCTCTATGACAATCCCACTATAATTCAATCATGTAATATCATTTTATCATTTGGATAATATGTCATCATAGTAATGTATATTTCAATCAAGGCATATATTTAACATGTGGAATTCAAGGCATGTAAAAGTCATACCTAGATAAATGTATCAATGAAACATGTATTATAAGTGTAACTAAATAATATTATGTAGTAATAGTGCATGATATAGATCATTTCAACCCTTAATGTTAGCAAGCTTAACAAGTACAATTATTTATGTTGCACATATGCCAAGGGCCACATAAAAGGGACATAAAATGTCAATACAAACAAGTCTAAGGGCAACACATAGGAGGACATAGAAATATTACAAATAAGAGAAATTAGGATGTTGCATCAAGCAAGGCCAAGAGCCACAAAAAAAGTAACCAATCATGTATAATATTATCATCATCATCTATGGAGAATATAACAAGGAACTAGTCTACACCATCCATATATATCAATGTCACATCACACTTTAACCGCATATCATGTATAACTATGTAAGGAATAAGTAACTATAAAGACACGTGTAAGCAATATAGGTAGTTCCACATGGTAAAAATGTCATAGAAAGATATAACTTGTAATAGTGAAACATATGGTACAAGATGCCCCTAATATTGGCATGACCATTGGGTAGACATAAACCTGACATCTATGTGTCCATGTGTAACCTATATGTCTTTTATAACACTCAAATACCATGAAATTTATGTGTGTGTATGTAAATAATATTCCATCTACCAAATATGTGATAAATAACATATGTAAATAGTGTATATTTTTTGAATATTTTATTTTTTTTGTATTTTTGAATATTTAATTTTTTATATTTTTTGAATATTTGAAAAGTAAAAAGTGAGTCCAAGTGGAAATAGTTTTGAAAATGGAAGAATGGGAGGAATATAAATAATCTACAGTGTGTCAAAGCATAAAATGTACTAAATGTGATATCATGGCTTAGTGAAGGAAGTGATAACAAGCCATATGCCACTATTTTAAGCATGGCTCAAAGATATGTGGGAAGTGGATGGGAATGTGGAGGAATGAGTGTAAATCTTCATTTCATAAGATGTAAGTCAAAACTCAACCATATATGTGTAATCTCAATCATAAATACATTTTTATTGAGATGATATTGTTATATACATTTTATTTATATGACATTTATCAAATTTATGTGGATATGATGGCTTTATTATCTCAAAAATGGGGATGACTATGAAATATGTTGTGGTTTGGTTCCACTAAGTATAGATAGTACTGATAAATGATTATGACTTAGATTAATATAAGTAACTAGAGGGAAAATGCAATTTTCTTTTATACATATAGGGGCTTCCATGAGAGATAGATAAATATAGGATCATTATTTTTGGAATGTTCAAATCAGAACAACCATGAAAAGGCATGATTGAAATGTCAACAAACCCAAGGGCTAGAATAATGGTTAATGTGATAGAGTGTACAAGGTATAAAGAAAACCAATGATAATTCATGAACCATTATGAAAAATAATTTATGTCATTTTTGACTAAAATATATCATGTGGAGGTCATATATCTGGTGGTAATAATGTCTCATTTTATATATCATATTTATTTGATGCCTCTTTATGTATATCATATTCTGAATTTGGATCTATAATCTAAATATGTGCTTTATGATATTATTTTTTATTATCATACCTAATTTACTCATAGATATATTACTCATTCTTAATGATCATGATATGTTCCAAATTTTAAGTGTTATCCATTTTTTATCTTAGTTCCCCTGAAGGTGTCCCAAGTTGAATACTATTGTTGTCAATAAGATCTTGTGTTTTGTGTCTCAATTTTTAACATTTATTAATTTAATGCCACATAATATAATTATAATCATAATATCCATTATCTTAATAAAATTTTTTGGGTATTTTTGGATAAATATGTTTTTAGGTATAAGTTTAATAGGATTTCATTCTACTAACTTCTAAAAGTGTATAGGTATAAATCTATGCTCACACTAGTTTGACTAGGTTACGGGCTAGGAAGTGGAGTTTCTCATAGGCTAAAAACCCAATTTTCCACTTTTGTATCAAGAATTACCCTAAATATTTTAGGTGAGTTCCATTTTTATTCATGCATAATGGTCACCTTATGAACATAGTGTCCCTTAATTCACCCTTAGTGGTTGTCGAAAGACAACCTTTGTGATTACTATTCTATGATGATCCATGTGGATTAGATGACATTATTAATTTATTAATATTACCTCTAAGAGATAATTGAGTTTTTTTTTAAGCATAAATAATACTGAGAGTGGGGGTGAATCATTATATTATATATCTTTTACCTAATCTAATTTCTTTTCTTTAACCACTTAATCACACATTCAAGATATGCAATAAAACTAAAACAATAACATGCACCACACGAGAGAGAGAGAGAGAGAGCCCAGATTTTTATGTGGAAACCCAAAGTGGGAAAAACCATGGAGAATAATTTCAAGTATATGAATGGGCACCAACTCAAATTACAAAATTCACAAGCACCAACTTGCAGGAGCACCAACACAGCAAATATTTATGAGCACCAACCCACAAGAGCACCAACCCCTCTTGTGTATAAAACACAACTATCTCTCAATGTTGTTTACTCAAAAAATGATATAACTCTACAATATATTTTACTTTTCTCTCCTCTAAAACAAATACAAACCATGCACTCTCTTGCATATTACAAATGGCTTCTCAAGCCTTTATTTATAGCTTTCCAAATGACCTTTGGCATTCACCCTTTGTGACCCTTCAATCCTCATATAAAATCATGTCAAACTTGCATGACCCTTTTTATCCTTTCATTTGAAAAGTTACATGGTGACCCTTCATAAGCAAATGCATCTTTTCCTCTTTTTTCTTTATCTTGGTGACTTTTTATATTCCTCAAAGTGTCACTTCATGAAAATATACACCATACCCTCTTTTATCTTCACATGGTGACTCTTGGAATTCCTCAAAATTAATCTTCATGAAAAAATGCATCCCATTACTCTTTTGTCTTTACCCTATGACTCTTTGACTTCTCCATGGGCCCTCTTTTGACTTATATGCAACCAAAAATATATTCATTAATATTAAATAAATATTAACACACATTATCCAAGATATGAATATTAAAAACACCATTAAATGTAATGAGGCATTTATTACCAATGCTAGACCTTTGACATCAATGACAATATTTCCAACAATCTCTCCCTTTGTCATTGATGGCAACCTCAAACTAAAACTGCCACATCCTAAAACCTGTACTACACATGTCAACCTACACATACTGCCATTAAAAAACATAGTAACTCCCCCTTACTGTAGTAACCTATACCTATTCCTTGTACCTATTTTTACACTTGTACCTATACCTATACCTATTTCTATTCTTCTCCCCCTTTGACATCAATGGCAAAGGTCCTATCCTGGAGCTAACACTTAGCTCCCCCTCAACTAATGTTGATCCTCAATGGCAGGAAGTAAAATAAATTACTCTCAACTTCTCTTGTAGATACTCAAATGTGTCTTTTGATAGTGCCTTTATAAAAATATCTACAATCTACTCTTTAGTAATGATATATTCCATCTTAACCTATTGATCTACAACCTGCTCTCTCAATAGGTTCATCATATTTTACCTTGATATCTTCCAAAATTCGCTTCATCCAAAGAATTTGAGTACAACATAATACCACTATAATATATTTTTATTCAGCTGTGGAAAGTGATACTAAATTCTACTTTTTGCTTAGCCATCATACTAAGCTATCACTAAAGAAGAAATCTCCTCCACTTGTACTATTCTTATCATCCAAGCAACCTTCCCAATCTAAATCTATATAAGTAACCAAAGTGAAATCTCTACTTGTGGGATACCACAATCCACAATCCAATGTCCCCTTGATATATATAAATATTCTCTTCACTAATTGAACATGACTACCTTTTGGAGCTAACTGATATCTTGTAACCATACCTACAACATGCATGATGTCTAGCCTCGGTGCTATCAAATATAAAAGACTACCAAGCATAGATCTATACAAATATTGATCTATAATAGGTAAATTTTCATCCTTACTCACCTTATTTCCTATACTCATTGGTGTTCTAACTGGTGCAAAATCCTCAAAACCAAATTTCTTCAACATTTCCTTAGTATGTTTACTTTGAAATATGAAAAAAAACTGACTAAAATATGTGCAATCCTAAGAAAAATGACAATTCTCCAAGCATAGGCATCTCAAATTCTTTTTGCATATTATCAAAAACTTCTTTTGTCATCTTTTCAATGTTTCCTCCAAAAATGATGTCATCAATATATATCATAATTATCAATTGATGCTCACCTTCTATTTTGATGTAGATATTACTATCATCAAATCCTCTCTTGAAACCTTGATCCTGTAGGTACTTATCAAGTCTTGCGTACCACACTCTGGGAGCTTGTTTCAATCCATACAGTGCTTTTATCAATTTCCATACATGGCTACTAACATTTGATAGAATAAATCCCTCAGGCTACTCAATGTAGACCTCTTCTTCTAGATTCCCATTTGGGAAGGAAGATTTAACATCCATCTAAAACACTTTGAAATTTTTAAACACTGCATATGCAAGAGACATTCTAATATCCTCTAGCCTTGCCACAAGTGCAAAAGTTTATTCAAAATCTATTCCCTCAATCTAAGAATATCTTTTACATACTAATTTTTCTTTATTCCTGGTCACTTCTCCATTTTCATTGAACTTATTTTTGTAAACCCATTTTTTTCTATCACATTGTGATCTTTTAGTCTAGGCATTAATTCCCAAGTATCATTATTTTTTATCTAATTTAATTCTTCATCCATTGCCTTAACCCAATGATTATCATGTCTAGCTTTTGAAAAAAATTTAAGCTGAATTTTAGATAGCAAAGAGAAATTAACTTGCTTAGATTCACTTACCATCATTCTTCTAGTGTGAATTCCTTTATTTATGTACCTGATGATGTCAATTTCATTATGATTTCTCTAGACATATTTGGATGGGGTTTTTGTGTCTTTTTTCTTCTTCTTCTAATCTTTATCTAATTCTTCAAAATCTCCCTCTTCAATGATTTTAAGAATGTCTACTAGATCACTGATTCTTTGTGTTCATCTTCTTATATCCTGACACTTGCTCTTTCAAATATTTTCTTTGTTATTTTTTTATAACATTTATAAGCTTTACTTTTTCAAAAATAAACAATAAATATACCTTCATCTGCTTTGGATTCAAGCTTACCAAGTTTTTTATCAGTTCTTTTTATGAAGCATCTGCTATCAAAAACACTAAAATAATCAACTATTTTTGGCTTGTCTTTCCATAGCTCATAAGGAGTCTTGTCACTATTGAATCTCAAGAATTCTCTATTATAAATATGAACTATAATAGAAAATACCTCTCTCCAACATTTATTCGGTATCTTGGATTCATTTAGCATTGTCCTCACCATCTCCTAAAATGTTTTATTTCTTCATTCAACTACTCCATTTTTCTATGGAATTTTGGCTACTAAATAATGTCTATTTATTCCATGGTCTTCACAATACTCAATAAATTGATCTGACATGAATTCTCCTCCTTGATCTGATCTTAGGCACTTAATCTTTAAATCAGTTTCATTCTCAACTAATGCTTTAAATGCTTTAAAATGTCTGAAAGCTTCTAATTTTTTCTTTAAAATTATTACCCAAGTCATACATGAAAAATAATCAATAAGCAACATAAAATATTTATCACCTTGAGTAATTTGATTTCCCATAGGTTTACACAAATCAATGTGAATAGTATCTAACATCTGAGTGGTCAAGTACTCTTTTGTTTTGAACTGCCTTCTAGCCTGTTTCCCATGCTGACAAGGTTCCTAAAGCATGTTGAATGGCTTTGTAATCTTTGAAAGATTTTTTACTGCTTGCTTCTTGCTGATGTTAACAAGATTATAAAAATTTATGTGTCCCATTCTCCTGTACCATAGCCAACTTTCTTCAATTTGACTTAGATAACATCTTTGACCTTTGAAGTCTAATAACATATACAAATTATTGCCTGTGATTTGAACATCTGCAACCAACACATCTAAATTTTTTCTCCTAATTTCACAACCTTCTACATAAAACTTTAGTATGTTCCTTTGATCACACATTTGAATTACACTCAAAATATTATGCTTCAGACATTTTACATATAAAACATTTTTAGTTTTAGATCTACCATTATCCAAACTTAGTGTACCTTTTTTGGCAATTTTGGTAGTAGTATTATCTCCAAATTTCACTGTGCCACCATTGATCTTCTCCCAGGTTATGAAATTTCTCTTGTCTCTTATCATATGCCTTGAACATCCACTATCAATAAACCATGGATTTTCTTCATTTCTTACATGCAAAGTTGTTTAGACCAACATAGACTTTTCAGGGTGTTTCTTTTGCCATGAACCTATCTAAATTTTCTTCTTGATGAATGGAGCCTTGAAACTCTAGTCCTTCTTGACTAACTCAAACACACTTATATAATACTGAGATATGTGTCTAAATTTATTTCACTTGTAACATATTATGGCCTTTTCATTAAATCCTGATAGAGGAGTAAAAGAGTTGTGGCTTCTGCTTGACTCTGCACGAATTTCATTCTCCTTATTTTTGAAATTGTTAGCCCTTTTTTGACATTTTATTTTCTTATAACCATATCCATTACAATAAAAATAGTAACCATAAAAATAGGAACTATTTGTGTATCTCTAACTTGATTGCCTTTTGTGGCTCTATTTCTTCCAGCCTTTTTTGTTTGAGATGTCCTCTATATTCTTAACTTCTTCCCTTTTTATTTCCTCTTTTGTAAGAGCTTTAGCATAGCTCTTTCCTTTTTTTGTGTTAACCTTGTATATGGCCTCCCCTTTATCTTTTTTAAATCCAATGCCTATTTTATCTGACATTGATCTTTGACTTTCTAATATCTTATTCACAATATTAGTGTTATTCTCAAATTTTGAATCATTGGCTGCTCTATCATTCATTGCTTTATTTGTCTTCTCAAGATCTACTTTTAAAGAAGCAATTTCAATAACATACCTTTCACACTCTTCACTTAATTTTTGAAACTGTGCCATTAGATATTTTTCATTCTTCTTGGCTTCTTTAAAGTGTGTTTGTAGATCTTTAATTATTTTCTTTGACTCCTTTTTATTTTTCTCAATCTAGAGTTTCAATCTTCAATTCTTCTTCTCAAGAGCTTTTAACTCTTATAAGGCAAGAACGAGTTCTCCTTCCATATTCACTTCAACTTCATCCTATTTTTCTTCTTGATCATTTATACCTTTTTTTCTAGATGCATCTTTATATATGGCCATGAATAGAATCTCTTCTTCTTCTGAATCACTGACTCCACTATCTTCAGTTGAGCTACGATCTTTAGAATACAAACTCTTCTTCTTGAATTTTCCTTTGAATTTTTTCTTGTATGTAGACTTTCCTTCTTCATTTTCACCATTACCCTTATCTGGGCACTTAGCTAAAAAAATCCAATCTTTCCATTATTAAAACATTTAAAAGGTAATTTTCTTTGATATTTACCTATGCCCTTTTCTAGCTTGTGAATGAATAGATCTCTATTGTCATCTTCATCATTGCTACAACTGTCACTTGATTCTTGAATCTTAGCCTTCTCTTTCTTTGATGTCTTGAAAGTAGCTTCTCTCTTTGAGGGTTTTTCTTATTCGATATGCATCTCATATCTTGTAAGAATACCATGTAGCTCATCCACATTTATCTTGGCTAAATTCTTCATCTCTTCAATTTCCAAAACTTTTGAATCATATCTCAATGGTAGATATCTCAAAACTTTTTGTACCATGATTGATTCTTCTAAATTTTCTCCAAGACCTTGAATTTGATTAACTATTTTATCAACCCACAAAAGCTAACTTGTTATATTTTCTTCCTCTTCCATCTTCAAACTCTCAAACTATCTTCTTAAAGTATAAAGTTTAGCTTATTGAACCTTTCCATCATCTTTATAAATATTCTCAAGCTTTACCCAAGTTTCATGAGAATATTTACATTACATAACTTTAACAAATTTCAATTCACATAAACCATATAAAATAGCATTTAAATATTTAACATTATTTTCACTTGCCTTCTTTTTCATCAGAGTAGTTACAAGTGTCTGTGGCTCTTCATATTCTTCTACCACTACTTGTCAAATATCAAATCTAAGGGCCATCAAATAAGTCCTCATCCTTATTCTCCAAAAATTATAATTTATACCATCAAATAAAGGTTCCTTATTTGTATAAAAACCTTCATGTAATCCAACCATCATACTTTCCCCGATTTACCTTCAAGTTATAAAACTTTTTCAAAAAGAACTTGCTCTAATATCAATTGTTAAGCACAAAATATACTGAGAGGGGGGGTGAATTAGTATATTATATATATTTTACTTAATCTAATTTATTTTCTTTAACCACTTAATCATGCATTCAAGATATGAAATAAAACTAAAACAATAACATGCACCACACAAGACAAAGAGAGAGAAAGACTAGATTTTTACGTGGAAACCCAAAGTGAAAAAAACCATGGAGAACAATCTCAAGTATATGAATGAGTACCAACTCAAATTCCAAATTTCACAAGCACCAACTCAAATTACAAAGTTTTTAAGCACCAAATTTTAGAAGCACCAACCCCTTTACCGAGCACCAACACAACAACTATTTGTGAGCACCAACCCATAGGAGCACTAACCCCTCTTGTGTATAAAACACAACTATATCTCAATGTTGCTTACTCAACAAATGATAGAACTCTAAAATATCTCCTCCTTTCTCTCCTATAAAAAATAAAAACCATGCACTCTCTTTCATATTAAAAATGGATTCTCAAGCCTTTATTTATAGCTTTCTAAATGACCTTTGGCATTCACCCTTTGTGACCCTTCAATCCTTATAGAACATGGTGCCAAACTTGCATGACCCTTTGTATCCTTGCTTTTGAAAAGTTACATGGTGACCCTTCATAAAAAAATGCATCTTTTCCTCTTTTTTATTTATCTTGGTGACTTTTTGTATTCCTCAAAGTGTCACTTCATGAAAAAATACACCATACCCTCTTTTATCTTCACAGGGTGACTCTTGGAATTCCTCAAAATGACTCTTCATGAGAAAATGCATCCCATTACTCTTTTATCTTTACCCTATGACTCTTTGACTTCTCCATGGGCCCTCTTTTGACTTATATACAACCAAAAACATATTCATTAATATTAAATAAATATTAACACACATTATCCAAGATATGAATATTAAAAACACCATTAAATGCAGTGGAGCCTTTATCACCAATGTTAGACCTTTGACATCAATGACAATATTTCCAACATTTTTATGATGATTACTTATGTCCTTATCCCTATGGGTGGCTTCCTAAGTCATGTAGTGTATGTGATGTGGACTATTTCCAATATTGTTCTATTGAAACAATTTATTTATACTTGATTGAAAAATTAAGTTGTTTTTAAAACCAGCACCTTTTTCATCTTTTGAGATTTAATTTTAAGAGGTTATTTATCCAAATATTTACTTTATTTTATTCTATTTATTAAGTTTTGTTTATTCATTTTCACACTTTTTTAAAGCTAGTTGGTCTTAATAATTTTTTATTTTTATTGGTTGATTTTGAGTTATTTATTAATTGTAATTATTGGTATCATATATGTTAAGTAATGTGCATAATTTATGCCTTGTGTGGGTATAGGGGAAATAATTATATTATAATATAGTTATATGGTCAATATGGGAACCTATATTGGTAAATTCATGACACCATCCTTCCCTCGCTAGATGTGGTGTTTTATTTTGCGTAGTGATAGTTGGCTAGTGGAACCATAATTCCTAAGCCCTTATACATAGTGTTTTCATACATAATTTAGTTATAGTACTTGTTTATGATAAAATTGGCCTTAATTTGATCATTATTAGATCAAAACATAGGAACTAATTTTGTACAATGTTGGCCTTACTTTAATCACTGGTAGATCGAACACACAAGAAATATTTTATTACAATGAATGAACCTATATTCAAAACTAAGAAAGAATGATTGAATTAATTTCATTAAATTAAAATATCCTAGTGAATAAGAACAAATATAAGGAATATGGGAGATAAGTCATAAGAGAACTGGAGTGACCCTATAGGAAAATTGGATTCAATCCCATAAGAGAACTTGATAAATCTAATAAGATAACTTAATTGCAACTCATAGGAGAATTGACACTCTCACCCATTTATAATGACCTCATTATTAAACCTAAACAAGATAATAAAATTTTAAGAAAAACCAAATAAATGGAAAATAAAAACCTACACTAACACCCCCCTCAAATGTAGCTTAGGTGGGTAGAGGATTTGGGTCCTAGTAATTAGGCATGATAAAGTACCCAAATAAATAGAAAATTCTCCCTAGAATACTAGAGAGAAGAAATAGAGGACTAAAAATCCTCCTTATAAATGATTTTGAATTATTTCATACTCAAATAATATCTCACAAATGAACATACTTATTCTCGGTGAAGGGTCTGGTGAAGATATCAATAATCTACTCTATAGTCTAGAAATATTGAAGATCAATGACCTATCCATGAATGAGCTCTTGAATGAAGTGTATATGAACCTTGATGTGCTTGGTATAGTGATGTTGGACTAGATTCCTACAAATATTTATGGTGTTATGGTTATTGTAGAATATTAATATTGGTATCCTTAACTAGATACTAAACACAGTAAGAATCCCTTGAAGCTAAATAACATCAGTGGAAGCATTAACAACTCTATATTTAGTCTCCCTAAATGATAAATCAATAACATTTTGCTTCTTCCTAGACTAAAAAATTAGACTTGAACTAAAAGATAAATTGTATCTTGAAGTATATTTATGATGTTGTATATCACCAACCCTATATAAATCTATGTACCCAACTAGGTCGATATCAAGACTTACTCCATAGTGAATCACAAAAGTGTGCATACCTTGAATGTAGTAGAGAATCTGCTTGGTTGCCTTCCATTGTAGCTCATGTGGTGTTTTCATAAACCAAGATACCATGCCCACAACATATGAAATATCAGGTCTAGTTTGAGTTATATATATGAGACTACCAATAAGTTATAAATATAAGGTAGTATCAACTAATGGAGATGAACACTCAGCCTCAAGTTTGACTCTATAAAGAAAGGGAGTCAAATTTGGCTTGTATTCATCCATGTGAAACCATGCAACAAATCAAGAGTATACTTAGACTATGTAATAGTGATCCTTGATTAAAATTATGAAATCTCAATCCCAATGAAGTAGTGCAACAACCCCAAGTTAGTCATGGAGAGTCTATCATACAAATCAATTTTCACTAAGAAAGTGGAAGATGAATAACTCCTTTTGATCAATAGGTCAACAACATATATAAACACAATGATTAATGAGTCATAATGTCATAAAATGTAGACATTTGAATCAAAATATCAATATTAAACCCAACTATGAGAAGGAAAGCATTCATCTTGGCATACCAAGCTCAAGGGGCCTATTTGAGGTCATAGATAGATTTTTCAAGTCTACACACTAAGGAATAATCCTGCATAAAACCCTATGGATGATCCATATATATTTATTCCTCAATATCATCATGAAAAAATTAAATCTTCACATCCATCTGATAAACATCCCAATAATGAATTGTGGCAATGGATAAATTGAATTAAATAGAGTTCATTTTTATAATGGGTGAAAATGTCTCAATATAGTTGATGTCCATTACTTTTGAAAAACATTTTTCTACCATCCATGATTTTCTCTTATCCACTGATACATCTACTAAAAATTTTGTTCAATAAATCCACCTACATCAAACAAGATTCCTTCCCTTGGGAAGGTGTACCAAATCCCAAGTGTGGTTCCTAATCAAGGAACTATACTCCTCATGTATTATTATATCCCACCCATTAATGATATATTCCTCACCAAAATACTATGGATTATAAACACAATAAATAAAAACATGTGGAATACCTTAGAACTATGAATGTGTTTGCCGTGTATCTAATGTATCCCCAACCCAATCACTTCCACTTTGTAGTGTCTAATTAGTCCAAAGAGGACCTAGAGAGAGAGAGCTAAGAGAGATTCCTCAACTTTTGAAATGTGATTATGTATGGAAAGAGGTTAATCCTCATCAATTTCATCATCTAAATTGATAAAATAATTATCATCGTTAGGTATCTATTGTGGATGATCTAAATCATCAAATCTTGGTGAGTCCAAGGAGGAGAAATAAGTGTCAAGTGTAGAGTTTATAGTACCCTCTTAAAAATGAACACTCTTCTTAATTATCAACTCATGTGTCATATTATGAGTAATATTTTATCCCTTAATATCATTTATATACCCAAAAAATATGCAAAGCCTAATTTGTCAGTCTATAGCCTTATATTTCTTCTTAGGAATGTGAGCCATAGTTGGAGATCCAAATACTTTGAAGTGCTTAAATTTGGGCTCCCAACCACTCCAATATTTAAAATGAGTGATCCCTTTTAATTATTTATGAGGATGTGGATATGGATGTAACATGCATAGTTAATGGCTTATGCCTAGTATTGAGGTGAAAGATATTTGGAGTGTATCATATATTTTTCTATTTCCTTAAAATACATATTCTTGCATTTTTCAACACCATTCTAATGAGTATTGTATGGAAATATACATTTTAAATCAATCCCTTCTAAAGTGTAAAATTACTCAAAGTGATGGCTGACATACTTACTACCATTATCTGTGTGCAAAACCATGGTGGTTTTCCCTGACTTTTTCTCAATAAAAACCTCAAAATCCTAAAAATGGTCAAAGACCTTATATTTTTGTTGAATAAAATACACCCTATTATACCTTAAAAATTTATCAATTAAGGTAAGTATGTATATATTCTTGTTGAATGAAGGTTTAATAAATGGACCATAAATGTCACTATGAACTAGCTCCAAAATTTGAGTAGCTCTCCATGATTTTCCTTTGTCATACTTATCTTAAATATATTTACCAAGGATGAAACCATATAAAATACCATAAAAAATGTGAACACAAGGTGACCCTATAACCATATTATGTTGGTTGAGTTATTCTAAGTAGTAATAGTTAAGATGGCCAAATCGCTCAGGCCAAAGTTTACTCACCCCATCTGAGTGAGTGATCAATGTAGTAGAAATGTGATTAGGATCAAAGTGTGAGAATGTGTACAAATTTATTGGTGATATAATTTCATAATTTCCACTATAGTATTATTTTAAAACTCCCTAATGACCATAGAATCTAAAGTAAACTCAACACTCTTGCCTAATCCAATGTGGGTGATTTGATAAATAGATAGGAGATTAGTTGATAGTGACATAACACAAAAAATCCTTGAATGTACCATCACTCACTTCAAAAAACCCTCTCCCATAATATTCAACATAATTATTATCACCTATCAAAATATAAGACACATAACATAGCTCTAAAGATGAGAAAATGTCTCATGATGAAGCCATGTGAGGTCAATCACCAAAATAAATCACCCATGTGGATGGATAATATGTAAATGTAACAAGTTCCTTTCCCTTACCTTTACATTTACTATTATTTTTTGCCTTAGAAGACTCATGTGCTGATAACTTATATATAATGGAATTAAGGAAACTAATGTTGTTTTTCTCAAGCATCTTAGTTAATCGATCAATCTATTTATTCATACACTTAGATTTATCATTTTAGATTTCTTGTAATAGGCACATTTTTCCTTATATTTCTTGGACTTCCTCCCTAAAGAGGAGGACTCATTTGATTCTTTTGGCTTAGCATTAGTTTTATGATCCTTGCATTGTTCTTGGTCTTTTTAATTGTGTTTCTTATCCTTACTATTTTAAGCCTTATGTTTTTCATGACTCAATAAGCCATGTGACTTGGAGGACTTCAAATTACCCATTTGAATGATCTTGTCTTGCTTCTTAGTCAAGTTTTTGAAAAATCATCTAAGGATGGCATAGTCCATGTATCTCTAGGGTACTCTTTGAAGCATAAAATGTAGATATAAACACAAAATAATCAAGGCCTAACTTAGAAAGAGTAGAGAGGATCAATTATTCATATTTATTGTCTATAACACATAATTTTAATAATCTAAGTGACTTAAGTTTGGTGAAGAAGTCTTGTTTAGTGTTAAATTTTCTTGAACTCAAACTAATGAGCTCATTCTCTAGCTCATGACCTCTTAATACAACTTACTTCCTAAAGAGTCCTTCAAAAAGAGTCTAGATCTTATTTGGTTTTTAGAAAATTCAATGTGAAAAATTAGTTATATAGAAATAGATAAATACAAAATGTCATATGCTTCATCACACCTATTAAACCATTTAATTTTATCTGCATCAAATGTTAGTTTAGTTTTTGTGTTCATAGTTATCTTATGTAAGCCTTTCCTTCTTGGATAAAAAAATCACTTTATATTTACAATTGTGATAATTGAATGGAGTGAGAAGTAGAACCATGTTGTGATCAATGATGAAGTGTAAAAAATTTAAGGTTGTAGAGCTAAATGTGCAAGAAATAAAGAACAAGCACCACAATAACCCCTAATACTATCAACAATGACCCCACAAAGTTTTTAATTATAATTCACACTCGAGTGATGTACATTATACACAATCGAGAATGATTCCATGAGTAATTTGTGTGATGACATCATAAAAAAATGACAAGTGTGATACTATAAAATTTAAAAAGAGGGATGTTAGACTCTACCAATAATGCATCTATGAGGAGTACAAGTGCAAAAATGGGTCAAAAACAATGAAAGAGAAGTATAAAGATTATTTTTATTATAAGGGGCTTTGAACTCATACCAAAGTATACCTCACCCTATATCTTCATCAATAAAAAATATAAGGAATGTTACAAAATAATAATACTCTCCTTACAATATCTTTACAATACTTCCACTATTAATAATTTGTTTGACTCCTAGACGACCATTTAACCAATGGTTTTATAAAATATTATATATCCATGTGTGGATATTTTCATGAATATAAATAAGATAAATTACATTTGTTTTAAATGTTTGAATTCAAAAAAATAACTCAATTAAATCCATTTAAAAAAGGCAATTTTGTTTTGGTGGGCAATTTTGAAAACCACAAGGTTGACTTACATGTGGCACCTTTCAAGGATGGTTTGCCAAAAACCAAAGTTTGGTTATATCATGAGAATGTAGGATAAAACCATAATCTAAATCAACATATAAATAGTATGCAGATGAGATTTCATGGAGAATATCAATTTTTAAATGATGAGAGGTTGAATGACTAGGCAATGAGTGGAAGTGTCTAGGTCAGGAGGTAGGTTGTTGGTAGATGTCTAAGGTTCTTAAAGACTTCAAAGATTTATATTTTCTAAGTTGACCATGAACCATGATGTGAAGAAACCTTTTAATATATGTAGGATACCACCATGCATGTAAGGATGGCTTGATGACATGAGGTATTTGATCTAGTTGAATGACAGGTGGATGGTGTCACCTATTTGAAATGGATATGATCATACACTTACTCGCATAATATTAATCTTATAAATCATATACACATGTAGATGTATTTAACATAGGATGAATAACATTATATATGAAAATATGTTTTTTATCAATTCTATTTATAATATATAATAGATTTCAAACATTATTTTCAACATAAATAATGATGCTCATTACTAAAACCTTACTTTGATCACTAGTAGATAGATCACAAAATAAATATTTTATTTTAATTAATGAACCTATATTCATAATTTATCAATAGTGATTGCATTAATTGCATTGAATTACAATAGCTTAGTGAAGAGGAATAAATAGAATGAATAGGGGAGAGACCTCATAAGATAACTGGAGTCAATCTCATAACATAACTCAAGTCAATATAATAGGAGAACTCAAGTGAAACTCATATGAGAATTGGCCCTCTCACCCACTTATAATTCCCTCATTATTACACCTAAGAAATCTAATAAAAGTGTAATAATAACCAAATACATGGAAAATAAAAACCTACACTAATAACTTTTGGTAATTACTTTTACCATTAGATGGTGGTCAGTATTTCTCAGTGTTGCTCAGTATTTCTTAGTGTGGGCTTGCCATGGAATGACACTTATCTATCATATTTTAATTTTTCCATGGATTGGAGCTCATCCTTTTTCTTAGTATGGTATAAATCATATTGTGAGTTTTACTCACATGCTTCATATAAGAGGTTATTTAGGTTTTAATTGGTGAATCTAAGTTTATCAATTACTTATAGTAGGATCTATAATAGTAATTGACATCATATGTTTGATGCATTTCACCTTGATTTTGTTTGTTGTTTATAGTTATTCATTTTATCTAGAGTTTTTAGGGAGGCATGTTTTTTACTACCCTTAACATTAGTTTATACATTGAGGATGATGCTTCTTTAAGAGGGTGATAATGTAACACCCCATGTGTGAATATTTTACCCTTATTGGTCATAGTCATTCCATTATGTTTTTTATACTTTTGAACTTCCTTGTTCATGTGGTTTGTGTAAGTTACCCTTTTTAGTTGTCAGGATAAATGTCTTTAGGTCTGACCTATCTAGGATAAGCAATCTGAATAATAGTGCATTTTGGCTAACTTTAGATTTTGAACAAGGCAACAATAAAACTAGATTGGTTTCACTTGGTCTTTCATGAATTTTTTTTATGATAGTTACTCATTCAACTTTGCTTTTAAAATGTGAATATAATCTATAGCTATAAGAAGGAACATTAGTGAGAGAGAGAGAGAGAGAAAGAGAGAGTATATATAAAATCATATTTTATAATTTTGATAGTTTGCCTTAAATTTTACCTTGATTATTTTACATTTGAGTATAATCATGTTTTCCTTATGGACATATAAGAGTAGGCTTTAAGTGGATCTTGCTTATTTTTTTAAATTCCAATGATGGTTATGTTAGTCAAACTAATCATTTATCATTTAACTATTAAAACTTTTGTGAATAACAATCATCTTGGGGGTTTCATTCTAAAACACCATCAATATTTTGGATTTAACATTAAGGTAATAAATGAAAAACATAGTACCTTTTAATCCTTTAACTTAAGCTTTAATGGAGTTATTAAAGATATTTGGTACTTTGGTCATGCCATTAAGGGAATGAAGAAGGTTGACTAATAATTAAATGTGATTGGTAAAAATTGGAGTTAAAAACTATTTGAAAATGATTAGGACTCTTTGAATTTTTATTATTACCAACCATAGACATTAATTCTACTCCATTTTATGCCATTTTGGAAGGAAAGTCAATTAGGAATTTAATGCTTCCAACATTGCACTGCCATACAAAAAAATTATCTGTTGCAAGAAATTAAATGTTATTAGTTGAAATTGCCTTCTTATAAAATTCTTTCATGTAAAGGAAGGAAGAAGGATGTCATTTTAAATACATCAGGAGGAAAATTTAGTTTAGATATGTGCTATTGGGAATGAGAAATAGAATACTTTTCTCTTAAAAAGGACACATTTTACATAAAGGAGGAAATAGTTGTTAAAGCAGACACATTTGTTAAAGGGAGAGAACGCCACTTGGGAAAATGATGCTTTCCAAGAGGGAGAGATGAGTGTACTTATATAGGTAGAATAATGTGGGTAACTATGTGAAACCATGAGTATTAGTTTGGGGTGCTTTCTCAACATCATTTTTTTTAATTTTATTAGTGAACAAACATGTGAAAATTATGGATGTGTTATTTGTATTGAAATTAATTAATCAACCTAAAATATACATATGATTGTAAATAAGTTTTATTTTAAGCTCTGAATCATTAATAATACATGTCAATATGAGTTATCTTTCATTCAACCTTAACCATCATTGAATCCATCCCAATTGGATATCAAAACCTCATTTGATTTGTACCATAATTATTTTATAAAAATTGCACGTTTACTTAAAACATTTCATTGAGCTCCTTCAAACTACTTCCCAACTATTCTAGTCTATGCGTTAGCTAATCTATGTTGCACTATAATTGAGGTGGTAATTATTTTTAGACTATGTTTTACTCCTACCAGAGTGTGTGGAAATATTGATCTTGTCATTTTTCATAATAACTATTCCTTTTTAAATTTGGTTTGGTTTGTTGAATGTCACCTAGTTGTATAGGGGCAACCCAAAGATAATCCATGATGAAGTAGGAATTAATCAATTGGGTAGTTCCATCCTTTATCCTAAGAATGGAAACATCGATAAAAAATTTAGTGTGTAAGTCACATGCTTTATATGAGATTGTAAATAGAATAAAATATGAGCATCCCATATGGGATTCAAGTTATCAAATGTATAATAGAATAAATAAATAAAGAGAAACAAAGTTAAAACTATAATTTAGGATGTAAGACATGAATAAAGTAATTAAAATTAAATATTTTTTTATAATTCAATTGGTGAATATTTTAGTGAGTTATTTAAATAGTCTAATTTCTCTTTACAATCTAGTACAGTTGGCTATACATGTAACAAACAAAATGAATATCATAATTAATTTATTTTGTCTAACATAGTTGGTCATACATGTTGCAAGCCAACCTTAACTCTCTATTTTCTCTGTCTAGATGTTAAGCTCATAAAAATCAATATCCTTATATTTATATAATTGAAAGGGTAGAGAGTTGCAATAAAATTATAGTGAAATTTTATTCTAAAATTTGACTAGAAGAAAAAAAGTCATATTGTGTATATAT